>CM035296.1:45914595-45974542 GCA_020226075.1 Hydropotes inermis | reverse complement strand
CACCAAGCTTCCCTGTCCTTAGCTATCTCCCAGAGTTTGCCCAAACTCATGTCCATTGAGTCGGTGATGCCATCCAACCACCTCATCTCCTGTTGCCCGTTTCTTCTCCTGCTTCCAATCTTTCCCAGCATCAGGATCTTTTCCAATGAGTCAGCTCTTCATGTCAGGTCACCAAAGTATTGGAGCTTCAGCTTTAGCATTAGTCCTTCCATGAATATTCAGGGTTGATTTCCTTTAAGATTGACCGGTTGGATCTCATTTCAGTCCAGTCCAAGGGACTCTCAAGGGTCTTCTCCAATAGCACAGTTCAGAAGCATCAATTCTTCAGTGCTCAGCCTTCTCTATGGTCCAATTCTCACATCCATGTATGACTACTAGAAGAACCAGAGCTTTGACAATACAAATCTTTGTCAGCAATGTGATGTCTCTGCTTTTTAACACACTGTGTGGGTTTGTCATAGCTCTTCTTTCAATGAGCAAGCATCTTTTAATTTCATTTCATTTCCTTTGATACCCAGCTCAAATAGCACTTCCAGGGCATCTCCTCCAACTAGCCCCACAATCTGTCTCTCCCAAGGTGCTTTCCAGGCATCTTACCCAAGAGGTTGGCATTGAACTCAACCTCTAGTGTTCAGGTTGTCCTCTCCAGACTCTTCAAGGGAAAAGTTTACACATATCTTACTACTCCAATCCCATGTGCTTTGCACATGCAAGGTCATTAATAAGGGTTCAATAAACACATTCAAAAGGAAAGCAAATTGGCTTCATGATAAAAGAAGCCAAGTAAAAGCATGGAAAGTAAATATATAAATATGAAAAAGGAAAGTAATCATTTTTGAAAAGTTACTGAATATTAATGCCAAATTGACAGAGTTATTTTAATGTTGGCACAAAATCTTAAGCGTCAAAAAGAAAAAGAAACATTCTGTAAGTTGCCAGAGCACACTGTCTACAAACCCATCTATCCATCTTCTTCAGTATTCTATAGAACAAAGGTTATTTGCACTGTAGTTCAGCATTTCCTGGAGTGAGTTCTGCATTTTACTAAAGGGTATTATAAAAATAAAAATATGATGGAGTAGTGTTTGGAGTCAAACAATGTTGGGAAAGTTAGGCTAAAGAGGATGCTTTCTTTCTTTGACTATGTGTCTCCTCAGAGCCTGTAATACAATAATGTGTGTCGGAGCTCTCCAAGAAGAGGCATGAAATACAGCGTGACCCAAATGCGTTTGACCACAGAACCTTTTTTTTTTTTCAAGGAACATCTCACATGACAGGTATTCATAGAGAGCACACTCTGGGAAATACTGTCCTAGATTCTCAGCTGCCATTATTAGTCACTTCACAGAGGTGCTTGAGAAAGAACATGCTGACCATCCATGCAGCAAAAATCTGAAATGACATCCCGTATCAAAGTTGCTTTAAAATGATGGAACAGGTAACCCATTCTCATAAAAAATGCCTCATAAAATACTGGGAAGAGCATAGGCTAGGGAACTTGTCTCCACATCTTACCAGCTGTGTAATTTGAGGCAAAACATTTCTCAGCAGAGAAACTGAGGAAGTCCATCCCCACCAAACTGGTGATAGCTCCTAAACTGTCTGAAACCCAAATCCACGGGACATCTAGTCTTAAAGGACTTGGGTGATGCTCTCTGATATGGGAAATGGTCCTTTGCCTCTCTAAGTTCCTGCAGCACCCGTTCACCTCCCAGGTCTTAGAGAAAGATGAGGTCATCAGGCATGCGAATCAGCTTCCTGTCTCTCTACCAAATATAGTAACACCCACCCTCAATCTCCTTCCCAACATCCTCAGAAGATAATCTGCCAATAAACCCCTCAACCAAGCCACTTCAAGCTGTTTTTACTTTTTCCAGCATTCTCCGGAATCTTCAGGACTCTTTCTCCGCTGGCTCCATCTCTTCTGCCTACATACAAGTTCAAGTACCTTCAATCCTGAAACAGACACCCAAGACAAAATACCCCGCCTCTTACCCACAGTCTTCTCTAGATATTATCTAACTTATCTTCTTCTCTTCCAAAAACATCAAACAATTTCCTCTTTAAGCACCGAATTTTTTTTTTTTTTTTATTTAGTGACACTGCACTTCCTTGGTGTCCCTTCAACTTATCTAATGGCATGGTCTCTGTCTCCTCCAGGGGTGCCACCTCCTGGACTGACTCCTTAAAAGTTATTTTCCCCCAGAATTTGAGCCTCCGTCCATTTCTCCCTTAATTTACTTTTTCTGAATGATCTATGTATGAATGATATCCACATTTCCATATATCCAACCCAAACTTTTCCCCTAAGCTTCTGATTCATATATGGGACGACCCATTGGACATATTTTACCTGGAAGTCCCTCTAGTGTTACCACTTCAAACTCAGCAGGAACAAAGAGAACCACGTTTATGGCTCTCCTGCTTCAGTGGCACAGGTCCTTTGCGTTGTGATTAGGAGAGGATGCCCGGGTTTGAATTGCAGCCCCAGCTCCTTCCAAGTGTGACGCTAAGTCCCTTAATTACTGAGAAGAGGGCAGCACCCTTGCCTGGTATGTGAGCCTGTCAGCGAGATGTCAACGGGAGTCACCAGCATCAGTATTACTTCCCACTCAGGTTTTCTCTCCTGAAGTTCCTCCGTCCCTTATCTCATTTGGGCTTCCCAAGTGGTGCTAACGGTAAAGAGCCTGTCTGCCAATGCAGGAGACCTAAGAGGCTTTGGTGCATAAATCACAAAGAGTCAGACACGACTGAAGTGACTTAGCATGCAAGCACTTATCTCCTTTGGGGATGCCAGCATCTACTGTCAGCAGCACATGGGCCAGCAACCCAGGAACTGTATCTGACTACCTCCCTCTCACTCCACCTAGACTACCAGTCACAAGTTCAGTGGGTTTCTGTCTCCGACACATCTCCCAAGTCCCACCCTCCTCTCCGACTCTTCAACAAGTGCCTGTATTCAGGCTCTCACCCTCTCTCCCTGGAGCACCTCCTCTCCAGTCTCAAATCCCCAAAGAGTCATTCAAGTCACTCCCAGCCTGAATACACATCAGTCTGACACCCTCGCTGGCTTAAGATGAAACTCATGGGCTTCCCAGGTGGCTCAGTGGTAAAGAATCCACCTACCAAGCCGGAGACCCAGGTTCATTCCCTGGGTTGGGAAGATCCCCTGGAGAAGGAAATGGCAACCCACTCCACTGTTCTTGCCTAGGAAACCCCATGGACAGAGGAGCCTGGCGGGCTAGTCCATGGGGTCCCAAAGAGTTGGACATGACTGAGCACACACGCACTCAAGATGAGGGACTTCCCTGGTGGTCCAGTGGCTAAAACTCTGTACTCCCAATGCAGGGGGACCAGGTGTAACTCCTGGCCATGGACAGAGGAGCCTGGAGGGCTACAGTCCAAGGGGTCACAAAGAGCTGGACATGACTGAAGTGACTGAGCATGCACACCCAAGGAACTAGATCCCATATGCAGTCAAATAAATGAACAAATATATGTTATTTTTAATAAAAAAAAAGAAATAGATGAACTAGAAATATTGAAGTGTAGAGGTTATTTCAGTGTTTTAATGGGATTAATAACACAGAATATGTGCGGTGCCTGGGGTCCCATTCGTGCTCGGGCACATGATGACCGTGACCATGAATGACTTCCGTCATTGTCCTCAGGAAAGGCTGCACTTTTGGACTCTGGGGTTGAGGGACTTCTAGCACACACCCCTGGGCGTCTACAGCAGCCGAGCTTAGTTGTCTTGAGACTAGCTTCACAGCTCCTCTTACAGGGAAGGGCAGTACATGAGCCATAAAGAGCTTGCTGGGGCTTCGGGGAAACTCTGCTGCTCTAAGAGGATCAGGCTTTTTAAACACCATCCTTCCCCTCTTCTTTCTGCGGGGCCCAGAATCATGAAGCCTGGAGCTGTGAGAGCCGTGGAGGGCCTAAAAAGCTCAAGAGAGCGTCCGAGGTGCTGGCCTCAATGCCCCTGCGCTCCTGCAACTGGACTCCAGGGAGAAAGAAATGTGCCCGAGGACCTCGCGGCCTATCTGGAGGGCTCACTGGGCAAGCTAAAGTTTTGTTTTGAGGAGGGAGAGCTGGAGAGGAAGAGAGCTGCAGATCCTCTCCTCGGAAAACACCAATACAGTATACTGATGCATATATATGGAATTTAGAAAGATGGTAACGATGACCCTATATGCGAGACAGCAAAAGAGACACAGATGTATAGAACAGTCTCTTGGACTCTGTGGGAGTAGGTGAGGGTGGGATGATTTGAGAGAATGGCATTGAAACATGTATATTACCATATGTGAAGCAGATCGCCAGTCCAGGTTTGATGCATGAGACAGGTTGCTCAGGGCTGGTGCCCTGGGATGACCCTGAGGGATGGGATGGGGAGGGAGGTGGGAAGGGGGTGCAGGCTGGGGAACACGTGTACACCCACAGCTGATTCATGTCAGTGTGTGGCAAAATCCACTACAATATTGTAAAGTAATTAGCCTCCAACTAAAATCAATTAATTAAAAAAAATTCTCTCCTCGGAATGACTCTGTCTCAGAGAAGTCTCAAACAAGTAGGGGCCCAAGCTAAAGTCAGAGCATGTTAACACCACACGCTCCTCCCAGGTTTTCACAGCTCCAGCTCCAGACTAACAAAACCTACAATGAGTGCGCTGCCCGCTGCCTTCCGTGATGTGTGGCGGCTGTAGGCTCGGAGGTGGAGAGAGGGAAAAGGCCCCACAGACGACCAGGCACATATTCCAGATGTACCCGCGTCCTCAAGGTCGTTAACACCTCCCCTTGATTCTCAGAGACCGCTGTGCACTGCCAGCCACTAACCACGCAGCGACCGAAGCTCTGGGCGCAAGCGAGGGAGCGCTGGCCCAGGAGGGCAGCGGCTCGCTCACCTTCCTTCTCTGCCTGGGGAAGCCAGCATGCAATGGGCTAAATCTGGGGCCCTCCGAGAGGCTATTTACTTAAATATTTAAAAAGAAAGAAACTCGATTTGAAGGCGGAATCACTTATAAATAAATCCCATGACCCTAGGTTCTGAGGACAGCCACACAAGAAATCTCCAGGCTATTAAGGCAACCCAGCTCAGCTTGTACCAAGTCAGAGGGAAGGAAGGAGCGATAACAGAGACGTGCAAACCAGAAGCACATGTGTGTGGTTATTTTCTCTGTAGTTTTAATAAGGCAATAGGGCTCTCTATGCAATAGTCACACTCTTTGAAATAGTACATAAATTGGTCTTTGTTGATAAATCTGTGTTTTAAACACCCTAAGATAAACATTGGAAGGCTCCTATGACTCCCATGTTTTTTAATGAAGTATTCTTTTCTGTTTTTTAAATCACTTTGCCACGTTCTAGGTTTTTTGAAATTGAAGTACACTTGCATATACAAACCTGTGCACTGAATTGCATTTCTTATTCATATTTAATACGTGTCTCCTCTTATTACAGCAATTTTTTTTAATTGAAGCAGAGTTGATTCACAACACTGTGAGTTACAGGTATACTGGGTAGTGACTCACTATTTTTGCAGAATATACTCTATTAAATATTATTACAAGATTGTGGGCATAGTCCCCTCTTACACAGTAAGGCCTTGCTGCTCATCTGTTTCATATGCAGCAGCTTGTTACTCCCACGCCCTGAGTTTCTCTTCCCTCTTCTCTCTCTTCTTTGGGGACCACAGGCTTTCCTTTTTTCCAAGTCAATGACTCTGTTTATGTTTTGTATATACATCCATTTGTATTATTTTTTTAGACTTAATATTACATATAAGTAATATTATACAGTATTTGTCTTTGTCTGACATTTCACTAAGCAGAATATTCTCTAGGTCCATCTATGTTGCTGCCAATGGTAGTATTTCATGCTTTTTTATGGCTGAGTAATATACCACCATTATATATGTATACACACACACAATCATCTTAATTCAATCATTTGTTGATGGGCATTTGGGTTGCTTCCACATCTTGCCTATTTTATACAAATAGTGCTGCTGTGAGCACCGGTGAGTGTGTATATTTTCAAGTTAGTGTTTTCGAGTGCTTGGGGGTTGTACATTTAGGAGTTGACTTGCTGGATCACGTGGTAGTACTCATTTTAAAAATCTTTTTAAGGAAGCTCCATACTGTTTTCCACAGTGTCTGCATCAACGTACATTCTCACCAATGGTGTTGGAGGATTCCCTTTTCTCCACATCCTCTTCAACACGTATTTGCAGACTTTTGACGATGGCCCTGGTGACAGGTGTAGGACAATCCTTCACTGTGGTTCTGATTTGCATTTCTCCAAAAAGCAGGGATGCTGAGCTTCTTGTCGTGTGCCTGTTGACCATCTCTATGTTTTCTCTGGAAAATGTCTGTTCAAGTCTTTTTGCCCATTTTTGATTGAATTCAATGCTTTTTCTTGACATTGAGTTATGTGAGATGTACTGGTTTTTAAAATACGCAGATTTTTATCTCAAAGGCAAATCTGCTATGCTTCCACCCCTCACCTTTTTGCTGAAGGAATAAATGTAGTATGATGTCTTTTTTTTTTAATAAAAAGACAAGACTAAGTGCTTACTGCCATGTCCAGACTGTTTGCGTTTAGGATGGAGGCATCCTTGTCTCTGATGCTGGGAGTGCTGGAGGCTCATGGTCCTCAGGGGTTTACCCTCAGCCACTGAGACCCAACTAACTAAGTACCCCCTCATTGAGGGTAGTTTATGGTCAATGACAGTCTGTGCTAGAATATAAAGGGCCTATGCCCTCACCTCAAGACTGGCCAACCCTGAAGACACAATCCAGCTCCAGAGGACCCCCTGACGCCTTTGCTCAGCGGAGCTCAGCTCCTCTATCTGTCCCACACTGACCCCTGTGCTCCTGATCAGATGGTGACCCCAAGACTGCACCCCAGAAATCTCGTTTCACACAGATCTCCTTCTCTGAGTCTGTGTCCTAGAAACCTAATCTAGGACAGTCATCTTATTCTTCCTGAGATTTTCATTACTATAATTCTTTCATGAGTGATTACGGGAGAGGATCTGAGACCTCAGAAACATCCAGTTTAGGAGCCAAGCTTCCCGATCCTCCCCTCACTGCCCGAAATATTTGCCTATAAAGATGAAGGCAAAAAAAAAAAAAAAAAAAAACCTGAGCCAGTCAGCTCCTCCTGGCTTAGTTAAAAAAAAAAAAAAAAAAAAAAAAAAAAAAAAAAAGATGAAGGCAAAAAAAAACCCATTTAGTTGAAAGAAAACTGTAGGTATTTATTGACATGTGCGAACTGATCTTTTTATTATAAATGTGTCAAGGACGTTTTAATCATATCTAGTCCACACAAGCATGCACACATACACACAAAAGAAAAATAAATAAACTTAGGGAAAGAAACAAAAATAAATTTTCTTCATATTTCAAAATATTATTTAAAAATTAGCTGTGGATTCTTCTCTCGCCTGGAGTACCCATTATGAAAATATTAACAATCAGAGTTATTAAACTGTGTTATTTCACTTTGCCTAACATACAAGAATAGTTAATTTAGTTTCCCCTTCCCTAATTGCGCAATTGGGATAACAAACAATTCTGTGTAGAACTCAATCGCCGCACTGATGTTGTTTATTCTGATCTCTTTTCTCCTCTCCCCATTCTCTTCTCTCTTCAAACAAGTCCCCCACATTTCTGTGCGAATTCACGTTGAAAGCTCAATTAAGCACAAACCCTATTCCTCAAGTGATCAGCAGCCTTAGGTTTTTTCCCCTAAGGCAGCGCGCATTTTTAGTTGTGATTTTAATGCTTTTAATTATATTTATTCCTACAGATCAGTGATTTTACAGCGATGACTCCGTGTGGTCACATTGTGCTCACGTGTCCCCCTCCTTTTCCTACGTGGCTCCCTTTCCTTTTGCTTCTCTTGCCTTTATTTTGGCCACATTTCCACCGTGGACCCCACGTCAACACCGATGTGTATGCTGCATAATCTTTTTCTGAACTCACAATACTTTAGTGATCTGTGCACGTGTGCATTTACACACACATGTATAGATCTTGTGTACACTCTTCTATATTTTGTTTTCTCACCACCTCTCTTGAAGTCATCTGTTTTAGGTAGAACTCACAATCCATTACGTGGCTATGTCACAGTATTTTCAACCCTTCCACTACTGAAAGCCGTTTACTCTTGGGATGTTTTTGTCACAATGCTGCAGAAAACAAGGCCCACTTTTTAAAGGTGGATTTTAAGATTTCAAATATCACTGGTATAGATTTCTAAGGGTGAAACTGCAGGGGCAAAGGAGATATGTCATTTTAATATGAACAGATATGCCAAATTGTTTTCCGGGTTATTAAGTTGCATATATATCAGCAACGTATGCCTGTATGTGGTTAATCCCAGTTCCAGCCAACTGCTGGAGCAGATTCCAGGAAATACACCGGTACCATTTTGCAATTATAAGCCACGGTATCATGGCTGTCATGAGTAGGGCTTGCACATGGCACTCACCAATGACATACTCCACCCTGAAGAGATCCCTTCTGGGGTCATAGGGACGGTTGAAGTCGATCTGAATGTAGAAAGACTGTCCTCTGCGCACAATCAGCTTGTTGTTGACGTACTTGTCGGTGTGGTGGTCCACCTTGTTACTGTCCCACCTCTCCTTGAACAGGTGAACACCCGTGACATTAAGGTAGTCTATACACAAAGAAAACAATCAGGGAAAACATTGAGTCATTTTGGCTTAAACACACACTCAAAAAAACAAGGCTATTTTTCCTGAAGACGCAAGGTAGTAGGTTTATTAGATAAAACTCTATACAGGGGGCTGGTAGATTTCAGAATCGGTCTCTTGTGACGCCCTTGCATTCAAAGAAGACCTTTAAAAAGCCTTTTCCCCTTCTGACCCTGCTTCAGATCCCACTTCGGGGATAAGAGGGCAGTGATCCTAGCGTACAGGTCTAGATACAGAGAAACCAGGACTTGAGTCAAAGCTTCCCGTCCGAGTCTCACATTGGTGTTCATGCAGTCAGCTGCTTCCTGCAACGACTACAGCGTCTCTACGGTGGAAAAGGCAGGGAATAGCAGGTTTCAATTTTGTATCTTTGAAAGCGGAGGGATCAAATCTGACAAAGCTTCCAAGGGATGTTCTGAGGACAAAGTTGACCATTAATCCAAAATTCTTCTCTTATTCAGGAAGGGTAAACCTCCCTTTCCATAATTCTAAAAGGAGATCTTGTCCTTCAAAAGAAGAAAACAGAGAGAACAGGTGTGGGGGAAGCATATCAGTGTTTCTACGAGGTCGGTAGGATTGTTCCCACATTGAACAGGCAGAAACACGCTTCGCATTTCCCTGGCTACTAACCGACCAATCTGGAAGCAAACCCTGGTGTGATGCCAAAATCTACAGGTTTTTCCTCTGATGTGTGGAATTGGGAGTATAAATGTCAGTTATATATTTATCTGAGACATGATAACACTGGATGAAAGTTAGATCTCCTTTAGGTTTTATTCCCCATTTTGTCTGCGACGATTGCTGGTGTGACGGCAACTGTAGTTACCCATCTACAATGCAGTTTATAAGATCTAGTCTAAAGGGGGCTTCCCTCGTGGCTCAGGCTAAAGAATCTGCCTGCAAAGCAGAAGACCTGGGTCCAATCCCTGGGTTGGGAAGAACCCCCTGGAGAAGGGAGTGGATACCCACTCCAGTATTCTTGCCTGGAGAATCCCATGGACAAAGAAGCCTGGCAGGTTATAGCCCATGAGATCTAAAAACAGAGTTCTGTGTATGCATTTGGGGTCCCAAAGGGCCACGGGGGAGAGAAAACTGGGTGAGGGATGGCAGAGGGTGTCCTGCCATCTTGAGTTCCCTCTCTTTTCCTGACCATGTGGGGAGGGTGTCCTGCCATCCCGACTTCCCTCTCGTTTCCGGGCCATGCCGGCTGCATGGTTTGTGCTCACACAGTGTAGACGGCGTGCTGGGGGCTTCACCCCGTAAGACTCACTGCCTTCTTTGCTTTTACACAGGAGTCTTGAGCAGGATGCCTGGTCCCTTCTGAGCTCATTTTGTCTCATAGGCAAAACAGAGAAACTGGGTTCATTAAGATACTCCATAGTTCTGAAGTCTAGGAGTCCCCAAAACACCTGTGAGTAATTCAAAGTCCAGGTAATCCTGAGTTTGATCTCAGCTCTCATCATTACTTAGGTCAGGGAGGTTGCCTCTCAGAAGCTGAGTTTTCTCACCTTTAAGATGAAGACACTGATTTCTTGAGACTGTCTACAAAGACTGAATAACCTCATAGGAGAATGGGTCTGACATTATATCTGGGACCAGAGGCTTCTTTGTGGCTTGCTGACTACGAACTGTGATGGAGCTATTTTATATTCCACATGGTATGGTCCTCAACGAGCTATTCTGACCGTGACACTGAAGCAAACGGAAAGCACAAGATGCAGTTCCACGTCTGCGGCATCTCAGAGCCCTGCTGGAGTGCATGGTCCCCGGGAGTGCAGTTTCGTTCCTTTAGGAGGCTGTGAGCTGAAGATGTTTGTTTCTACACCTCTCTCTTCCAAGCTGCCTTCTCCCTAAGTTCTCTGGTCTTATTAAGGTCACAATCCCCAGTGTAAAACTACCTTCAGAAAGAGCTGAAGAATCATAAATGTCCCACTTGAGAAGGACCTCAGGAATCAATTCATTTGGCCCTCTTTCTTTACATCTTGACTGTTCATAATGCTGGTTTTTTTTTTTTAATGTCTAAAAACCTAATTCCTCAAAAAAGAGTTGAATTGACTCTCCATTCATCAGCACCGTGGAAGGAATATATTGATATTACAGCATCACAGAGTCTCAGAGGGCAGAGGGATGGCTAGACCATCCAGTAGACCTGCTGTATGAAACACCTCCATGAAAATCCTAGTACTTAGGCTTTTAGTCTCCATCTGAACAGGGAACCCATATCATATAAAGCAAACAGCTTATTTTTATATAATCCAATTATTTGAAAAATCCTTATAAGATAAACTGACATCTGCTTCCCTATAAGTTTTCTAACCATAGGTTCTGGTTCTAACTTCTGCATAAATATAGAATATGTTCTATTCATTTCATCTGGCACTCATTCGGTATATAAAGACTTCTGTGAGTGTTCCTCTGAGTAAAGCATTCTCTATGCCTTCAGTTGTCCTTTAAGACATTATTTCTAGACCTTTTACCTGCTCTGAAATATATATGCTCCATTTTATGAAACTCTTGTCTTGTAGTGTTTTTCCTATAATTAAATACATCTTTGGTTATGGTTTTCCCAATGAAAACCAATGAGGCCACTGTATCTTCTGAAATAAATTTCTGTGATATCAGTCCAAAATAGCATTAGTGTGTTTTGGATACTCTTATTGTTGATTTACATTAAGCATGTGGTGAAGCAAAACTTTTAAAATGCATTCTGATCTCACTTCTACCAGTAGTGGATTAAAACTCAGTCAGATCCCTATAAGTCACTTACTCGTGTTTGTTATTTAACCATTTCTATCAATGCACTTTTTTTTTCTTTTTAGCCTAATTTTAGGGCCTTGTTTCACATTAAATTTTATCTTATTGTATTAGATTAATTGTTCCAAATTCTTAAGATAATTTTAGACCCTAAGTGTATATTCAATTCTTTACCATCTTAGCCACCCAGAAGGCGGCCAATGTAGAAGACATAAGAGAGGCAGGCTCTTCCCTGGGCTGGGAAGACGCCCTGGGGAGGGGATGCAACCCACTCCAGTACACTCTTGCCTGGAGAAGCCCATGGACAGAGCAGGGGAACCTGGCTGGCTGCAGTCCGTGGGCAGCAAAGAGTCAGGCACAACTGAAGTGACTTAGCATGTAGGCACATATATTCAATACATTTAATGTCCTTCCTAACTTCCCGTCTGCCAGGAGTTTAATAAGTATGCAATTTTATGCTGTCATTCAAGACACGGATATAGAAACATTAGGTCACTGCTAAACAAATAAAATGCACAGTGGTAGATATGGAAAAGTGAACAGGTAATTATGATATAGTGTCATGAAAAAGTAAAACACTCTGATAGATGAAATGAATGATGAGTGCGTGAGGGTTTCTGGCCAGGAGCCCCTAACCCAGACTAGGGGACTGAGGAATGAATGGGGGTCTGAAAGCCAAGCAAGCTTTTCCAGGTAGAAAGAGAGGTGGGAGAGAAAGGAGGATGAGTGGAAACTGAGGGGAGAGAGTGCATGGGTTACTTTAAAAGCGGAAAGGTGGAGACTTCCCAGATGGCCCAGCGGCTAAGACGACATGCTTCCAATGCAGGGCCCCAGGTGAAATTCCTGGTCCAGGGAACTAGATCCCCCAGGCGGCAATGGAGATCTTGTATAGTCAAAATCAATCAATGTTTTTTTGAAACAAAGCTGAAAAGTGCTTGGTTGACGGGAGGGTTGCAATGCAAGCACCGTGGACAAGAAGGCAGCAAGCCTTGAAGTCCCTTAAGGAGTTTGGACTCCAGCCGCACTGGGAACCCAGTGAAGAACCTGAACTAGCAAATGAATATGGTCAGATGGATGCAGAAACAAACTAAAATTGCCTCTTCTGGTGACAGAGAGGAAAACTGACTGGAGGGTGGTGGTGCTGCAGGCAAAAGGTCAGCTGGGAGGCTTTCGGGTCGGCCTTCCAGGTGAGGTGGGGAGAGTCCAGTCGGCCTGGAGCAATACCTGACCCCAGGGCACCGCCAGGATCTGCCTCGGCTCCTGCCACCCCTCCCTGCATGATGACCTGCCCCTAAAAATGAGTGGCTTCCCGAGCAGGTCTGCCTGTGTGGAAAAATAAAGCCAGAGAGAGAAATGCAAGTCCTTTTTTGCCATCAGGTTCTCAGGGGTTCTAGCTCTCATTGCAAATGAAAACCCTGGCTTTCCAGTTCCACACCCCAGTCTAGTGAACCTGGTTAGCATTGAGTGAGCCTGATTGAAGTCAGTTCATCCTTATGTAGCATCATGAAGTTCTAGTTACATGGGATATACACGGGCGATCAAAGGAATAGCCAGGGTTAAATCCATTTGGGAAGTGCTGGTTTAACCAGAGTTAATCAGGATTCCTGAGCTGCCTTGGTGGCTGAGTGGTAAACAATTTGCCTGCCAAAGCCCGAGACGTGTTCAGTCCTTAGGTCAGGAGGATCCCCTGGAGGAGGAAATGGCAACCCACTCCAGCATTCTTGCCTGGAGAATCCCAAGGACAGAGGAGCCTGGCAGGCTATAGTCCGGAGGGTCGTAAAGAGTCAGCCAAGACTGAAACGACTTAGCACGCACGCATACAATCAGGGTTCTTGCAAAATTTATCGGGGACTGTCATATGCTGCTGGGTGCTACAAATCTCCTACAGGTAGAATGCCTTCCAAAGTTGAATGGCCATGGGAAGTATTTCTTTGTATGGAGGATTTTTCAGAATATGTTTTGGGAGATACATCACTAATTGTGGGACTCTGAGAAGTTATTTAATCTGAATCCAGTTTTCTTATTTTTAGAAAGGCAATGAAATACCTCATAGGGTTGGTATAAGCATTAAATGAAAAAGAAACAGTGTATATAAAATGCTTTAGCACACTATCTGGCACATAGTAAAATCTCAAAATTATTATTATTATATTGTTATTAGTATACTAGGAGAAGTAGAATAGCACAATGGATAAGAGTATGGATTCTGGAACCAGACTGTCTGGACCCAGATCTCAGTTCTGAAACTGACTATCTTCGTGACTTTGGACAAGTTACATAAACTTGTGCCTCAGTTTCCTTATCTGCAGAATGACAGCAGAGTGGAGATTAAATAAGACAATGCTTCTTAGCAGATAGGCCTGCCTTTCTTTTCTTGAATTTCTACAGGTGGAGTGAGTCATTTTCTTTTCCAGATTTTCAGAATATGCTTTTCTTTTTAAAAATGTCTATTATCATCAGCCACTTAGTATCGTCCAAATATAGGTGATTTTATCTAGGGGTCTGTAAGTCCCTTAAGGACCAGACTGCATCTTAATCATCTTGTTACTGAGCCTGAAGACCTGAAGTCACTTAGTTGTGTCCAACTCTTTGTGACTCCATGGACTATACAGTCCATGGAATTCTCCAGGCCAGAATACTGGAGTGGGTAGCCTTTCCTTTCTCCAGGGGATCTTCCCAACCCAGGGATCGAACCCAGGTCTCCTGCATTGCAGGCGGATTCTTTACCAGCTGAACCACCAGGGAAGCCCTACTGAGATGAGCCTGGGGTAATATTTTAAAATTTCATAGCAAATATGCCACTTTTCACTTTAAACCAATGTAATAAAACCTGAAAATCTGAAACTAGGAGTTGGCTACTCATTTTAAAATAGATCATTCCATTTATCATAGCATTAACCATACGAGTGCTTTCAATGTCATTTATCAGACAATTTCATTCTCAATATATTCAGGATGATATATAAATACTGCTGAAGATAAAGCAGGGGTTTTAAAACAGGAAGCCTCCAGACCAGCAGTTTTGTTTCAGATTAGAATAAAAATACCATGTCTTCACAGCTCACTTAGACCACTCATTACAAAGGGTGAAAAAAAAAAGTGCTAATGAACTCCTTTGCATATACAAAACTTCAGCTCCCATCCCCACCAATCATAGTTTTATACCTTTTTCATAGTGAAAACAAGTATATATACTAAATATATGCTAAGATATACATGAAGAGTTTGTTTTAAAATAATGTAGCCTACATGGTGTATTTGACAATGTTTAATTCAAAACATGTTTGTTTTTTTTTTAATATTGTCTATTCTAAGTGATCTTTATCTTTCCTATTGCAATATCACTCTAAGTCAATGCCTTCAGAAAGAAAGAAAAAAACTATAGGGAATCACAGTGGTACCCTAAGTGGGAAAAAATTAAGTCAATGGTAAGTAAAAATTTTCCTATATAATCTTTTAAAAGTGTATGCTAAAATCATTGAAACTAAGAGAAACCTTCCATTTAAAAAATAAAACTTGACTAAACTATGGAAGATTAAATACTCCACCGAAAAGCTGAGAGTTTAAAGAGATAATTTTCTAGACTGTAGTCAGATGTGTATGACCCGCAGAAGAGCAATGAGCAGGAGAGCTTTGTTCAGAAGGAGAAGGAAGTGGCAGTCATGTTGCTCTCTCTCCAGATTTCAGTTTCTTGGGCTCAAAAATCACCATGGACGGTGAAATTCAAAGCTGCTTGCTCCCTGGAAGGAAGCTATGACCAACCAAGGCAGCATATTAAAGGACAGAGACATCACTTTGCCAACAAAGGTCCATATAGTCAAAGCTACGGTTTTTCCAGTAGTCATGTGTGGATGTGAGAGCTGGACCATAAAGAGGGCTGAGCACCAAAGAATTGATGCTTTTGAACTGAGGTGCTGGAGAAGACTCTTGAGCATCCCTTGGACTGCAAGGAGATCCAACCAGTCAGTCCTAAAGGAAATCAGTCCTGAATATTCACTGGAAGGACTGATGCTGAAACTCCAATACTTTGGCCACCTGATGTGAAGAACTAACTCATTGGAAAAGATCCTGATGCTGGGAAAGAGTGAAGGCAGGAGAAGGGGATGACAGAGGCTGAGATGGTTGGATGGCATCACTGACTCAATGGACATGAGTTTGAACAAACTCCAGGAGATAGTGAAGGACAGGGAAGCCTGTCCTTCAGGCTTCCATGGGTTGGAAGTGCTGCAGTCCATGGGTTGCAAAGAGTCAGACATGACTTAGTGACTGAACAACAATAATCTATATATTTATGAAGGGTTACCCCAAGTCTTGGAGAGGGAGATGAGGTCTCCAGCACCACTGAATGAACCCCTTTTCTTTTACTGCTCACAGCTGGTCACCCACAGATCAAGTCAAGTATTTTTTTCTTTTAATACCTCATAATTGCAAGGACTCTACAGATGGCTGTCATAAGATATGAGCACAGGTTGTTATAAGATATCAAGAAAACGATATCTTTTTCTTGAACCTTTTGCTTGGTATTGCTCCTTCGCATGTAGCAGGGCCTCAGTAAACACTTATTAAGCTGGCAAACTGATTCTTGCCTTGTTTGTTGGCTTAACAAGACACAGTTTAGATGGAAGGAAACTTTGCATTGCCTAGCCTTCATTCGCCACAAACAGGAAATGAATTTGCTTCTCCCTGGCCAAGCCCACTTACAGGCAAAATGGAACAACTCATCGCTAAGCCATGGTTTTTTTTTTTTTTTTTTTTTTGTCTTTTAGGGAGATATTGTAGCTGGAAACTTGGCAGCTTTCTCTTTTCAAAATGACAGCTTTCAAAAAAGTCTACCTAACACAATTTAGCCTAATTCCAAAACATCAGAAAATGGACTGCTAAAAAAAATCTTTCCTCATGAGCCAGCTGCCTCCCTGTCCTCCGACCCTTCTCCTAATAGGAAAAAATTGGATTAAAAGTAGATTATTTTCTCCTTAGTTTGTAAAAATATTCTTCAGAGAATGATTATACCTGTCACAGATGGAACCGTTAAATAAGTTAAGTGTTTAGGTTCATATTCTAGGAATTCCCTAGTGAACTGAGTTCTCCATGCAATCTCTGATAATATTATTACCAAACGATAGGTATAAATACTGTCTATGAGGAGGTAGGTCTCTTTATTGTGAAAACAACAGGATAAAGTTTCCTTTCTCGTGTTCCTTTTGGATACCCAGAATTTTAAACCATCATTCATTAGAATCATTAAAAACATTTTCTTAAACAACTTATTGCTTTTAACTGTGGCTATTAATATTAAAATGTCCTCTACTCTGAGGGACTTCCCTGGTGGTTAAGACTGCATGCTTCCAATGTAGGGGACATGGATTCAATCCCTGGTTGGGGAACTAAGATCTTACATGCCTTGTGGCATGGCCAAAAAAAAAAAAAAAAAGCGGGGGGGGGGGAGGGGGGGGGAGACGTCCTGTATCCTGAATGGGTAAGAAATGCTCAGCAGAATCTAGAATGAGAAAAGTGCGTCTAACGCTCTCTCCAGGGACTAAACCCCTCTGGTCTGCTTCTCCTCTGGCCTGAAGTATCTCAACAGCCTCCAAATATGCTTCCTTCTCTCCATTTTCTCAGCATTAGCATTTTTTAAATAAACATAATTCTGATTTTGTCACTTGCTAATTAGAATCCTTGGCAAGTGCCCTGTGTCTGGAGGAGGAAAGGTGAGGTCTTCAAAGCCTGTTATGATGCGATTCCTGCTTACCTTTCCCAGGCCCCGCTCCCCTCTCTTGTCCTCACCTCTTAACAGACACTGTTCTCTCTGCTAGAAACGCCCTTCCATACACTCGTCTGCCTGGGGCGCTCTCACTCATCTTCTAAGCCCTAACTCAGGCGTCCTCTTCCCCAGTCCACTGACATCACTGGTCACTCTTCCCACTTGTTGGTTTCAACTACTAGAGGGACAGTTGCTTGGGGCCAGGT
Source organism: Hydropotes inermis (assembly GCA_020226075.1). Classification (NCBI taxonomy): domain Eukaryota; kingdom Metazoa; phylum Chordata; class Mammalia; order Artiodactyla; family Cervidae; genus Hydropotes; species Hydropotes inermis. Next base: position 45,957,100 of record CM035296.1, on the reverse strand, counting down.
GTTGACTTGTTCATTTTTGGGTCCCCAGAGAGATCTTAGCGTAGTTCCTGACACGATCATTGAACATTTTCCCACAAATCAAGAGGAGAAGTGTAAACCCAGTTCTACACAGCATCATCTCTTAAACGTGCACTGAAGGTCTTTTTTATTCTTTCAGTAAACTCTTGAACCCAGAGAGGTTTCCTCTGCACAAAGGAGAGACGACCTACTAGTCAGTTAGTTGATTTAGTTCTGACTTGGAGGGAGGGGCAGGGAGGGGGGATGATCAGAAAGGCACAGATCCCTTTAGCCCTAAAATACTAGATCCTGCCTGCATTTGACTCTTTTTTTTTTTTTTTAATAGATTGAGCTTGCTTTCCAGTTTGAATTCAAATTGCATTAGACCTGTCAAATGAGAACTATAATTACTGCTGCAGATGATCCCCATTGTTGCTAGCATAGAGTTGAACCAGAGCAAGAATACAAGCTTATCTTCCGGAACATTACATCTCCTGCTAAAATAACCTTTGAGACCGGGAAGGCTATGGAGAGATTTTCAAAAACACCAAATGAGCATATGCAGCACAGCCTATTAGAAATAGATGCAAATCCAAACAAGCTGAGGGGATTTTCAGATATTTTTCTCAGCTACAACTGAGTTCAAAGGGGAGCCATGAAAGATCCCTAAAAACTCAGGAGGGCATCAAACACCACCACGGCTTGGGTTCCACCGTCAGCTCGAACATCTCAATGTTTCTTTCATCGCATGCTGCCCTATGGGAGGAACCTTATGTTTGTTTGTACATTTTGAAACACAGGCAAAAATCATTTTTAACCAAATATTCACTGAAGCTCTGCATTAAAGACATTGCTATTTAGTCGCTAAGTCATGTCTGACTCTTTTTGTGACCCCATGGACTGTAGCCTGCCAGGCTCCTCTGCCCACAGGATTTCCCAGGCAAGAAAACTGGGTTGGGTTGTCATTTCCTTCTCCAGGGGATCTTCCTGACCCAAAGACTGAACTTGCATCTTCTGCATTGCCAGGCGGATTCTTTACTGAGGAGCTACCTGGGAAGCCCTAGTAAAGGTGTTACATACACTCAACACATGTTGTCTACATCCACTGCCACAAGACTACGCAGTGGGGAGAATCTTGCATTTCCCCCCTTTTCCTCCTCTCGCTTCTCTGCCCTTCTAGTCCATCTCACAAGAACAGCTTGCTGAAGGGACCCTTTGGAAAACTCCCGTGAAACCAGTGAAGAGAGTCTGGCTTAGGACTTTGCTATCCTGGAGGCAGACTCTGATGCTGGGGAAGACTGAGGGCAGGGGGAGAGGGGGGCAGCAGAAGATGAGACGGTTGGATGGCATCACCGACTCAATGGACATGAGTTTGAGCAAGCTCCAGGAGATAGTGAAGGACAGGGAAGCCAGGCGTGCTGCAGTCCACGGGGTCACAAAGTTGGACACGACTGAGCAACTGCACAACAACTGTTCTGGAAGCAGTCATCCTCAGATGTAAGTCCTCCACTGGTGGCCAGGAACCTACAAGAAGCGGGCACTTAAACCCACGTGACTAGGTCTTGGCAGGGACGTGGGGAGAAGTTGATATATTTAGTCCCAGAAAACCCACTTTTGTACAATTAAACAGACTTTTGAAATATGAAGGATATTGGGAAATGGCCCTCCCTGATCAGATGGTATTTGTTTTCTGTTCTCATCTGGGACTTACTTCTATGCCTCCTGGGCTCCCAGGTCCTTCCTCAGGGCATGCAGCACTTAGCTCATCCGTAGGAGAACTACTAAATGGATACATGTTTATGAAATCAGAAACCTGCTATTAATAATAAGGTTACAATGACTCCAGAACTGATGAGTCATTCAGTTCTCAAGGGACTGACTGTTCACTAGACACACCCCCCAAACCAGGGCCTGTCATAAGTATCCCAGAATGTCAGTCGGGCTGTGGACACATCTGACTGCCAAGCAAATAATGACTGGTCTTTCCAAATAAGTCAGTTCAAAATAACTCCCCACCCCTGCCTCCAAAAATAAGCAACCAAAAAATTAGTATTTCTAGATTTTTTAAAAATTGAACTACCTGCTCAAAATCTCTGGCAGTTTTCTTACTGGCAACATTTTGTTGCATTTTAGATATTGGAGGGTTGCAGGCTGTACTCATTACCCTTAGATCAAGGTTCCCACATGTGGGTTCCAGACCTTGTAGAGGTGTGATAATCTACATCTTCTGAATCAGTGAGCACATATTAATCAAGACTCTCACAGCCACTGGTCATTGAGCCTCATGACGACTGTGAAGTGGATATTGCTCCATTTTGCTGATGGGGAAACTGAGGTTCTGGTTATTTTCATGATGTGCCCCATGGTCCAAAAGTGAGCAAGTGGAAGATGTTGGACAGGACCTGGGTCTTCGAGTCCTAGATCTGCAGGAGGGGAATTATGCTAGAAAACTGAAACAAGATAACTTGTTTGTTTACACCAGGATAACTTGGTTGGTAATTTAACATCTGCATGTGTTCCAATTTTTTCTGCATTTAAAAAGAAGGAAGGAAGTCTCCTAGACTAAGCAGTGAAGGTGTGAACATCAAGTGCTTGCTTTGGTCTCAGTCTCCCAATCTATAACTTGGCGATTTAGATAAGCTGATTAGCAAATCCTTTTAAACTCAGTTCTGTGGCTCTAACGGTGGCGTTTTGCAGTGTGCAGCACCTGGAAGGGAGATAGGGCTCAGAACTCCAAGTTAACACCTTGTCGCAGCCCCTGGACTCAGTCGAAGATGCCCTTCAGTTCTGTGAGCCCAAGCTCCCAGTCTGGATGGAGCCCCAGGGGTTGTCCTGGGGTTTCTCTCCATCTTCATAATTGGATATCACGTCATCTGGACATGATACTAACACGACCAAACCTTCTATCACGCCCAGCTGCTCTCTGACTTGCTGGGTTTGTTCATAACCAGCATTGTCCTGGCCCTTCTCTTTCCACCTCTGGTCTCTTTGGGGCCATGCGGGTTAACCACACCCCACAAGGTGACTGTGGACACCTCCCCTACGAGGTGGTGTTCACTCCCCGGGGAAACCAACACAGAGCCCCTTCAGGAGCAAAAGTGGGTTTGGGGCCCTGCATGTTCCCTGCAGGTTTCTGCTCAGGGATGTGAGTCTGACTGTCCCTGCCAGGGCCTGAGGGGACGGTGTCTGTGTCTGCTGGCTGAATCCACTGCTGGCACCTGAGCCCCATGACAACATGCAGGGCAGGGAGGGGGTCAGCGCGGCCTGCCGCTCCCAGAGAAGGTCCCTCCGGACAGGGCAGAGGTGGCAGCAGGGGATGCAGTCACCGCGTCTGCGCCTGGGGCCCCTGCCCCCTTCCATAGACCCCAGCCTCTCTCTCCAGCGAGACGCACAGCAACGGATGCATGGCCCAGGGTAGGGAGGAGGCGGGAGCCAGACAATCAAAACGGCCACGGGGTTTTGGAAGCAGAAACTTCCAGTGGGAGAGCATTCTTAGGAGCAGAGCAGTAGGGCAGCAGGAGGCCTCGGCTCACGGCCTTGCTCCGCAGAAGTGCCCCCTTGGCACTGCCGCTCTGCCGGTTTAGTCACTCTGTCGTGTCTGGCTCTTTTGCGATCCCATGGACTGTCGCCCGCCAGGCTCCTCTGTCCATGGGATTCTCCAGGAAAGAATACTGGAGTGGGTTGCCGTTGCCTTCTCCAGGGGATCTTCCCAGCCCAGGGATCGAACCCTCCTCCCTTGCACTGACAGGCAGATTCATTAGCATTGAGCCACCAGGGAAGCTCTTGAGATTACAAAGTGATGAAGCAGCAGAACTGGGATACGAATCCTGACCTTTGGTGTTTTCACCGCTCAAGAGAGGGTTTGGGAGGCCCTTCTTTAAAACCAGAGGCTGGCAGGGGGCCGGCTTTTGTGGGAGCTCGGTGGAGAGGGAGGGTGCTGCCCCAGCACCCTGGGGGCCAGGGGGTGCCCGTACCTTGTGGGTTGAAGCCCCGGGGCACCAGACCCTGCAGCTCCACGGTGGGGGGATCATTCTCGGCTGCATTGGAGGTGTTGGGGGGGACAGCTCTCCTGCCTCCGAAAGTGGCCTCGGAGGACTCCGACATCCTCAGCCTCACAGGTTCCTTGGGGGAGAAAGGGAGACAAGACAAGAACGGGAAGCCAGTTACTTTTGCGACAAAGATTCAAAAGTGGAGAAACAGACGTATTTGTCCGTGAGGGCTCTTGAGCAACTCGTTTTGAGTTTTGCATAAATAAACCCTGAGATGTGGCAGGAAGGATCGGTCTAATGACCGGGAACAGCTCCCCAGGGATCTCGGGGGTGGGGGGGGATTTCGTGTTTGTGAAAACACACGGGAAGCAGAAGAAAGAGGGCTTATTTGGAGAAATGAAAGCTATAAAAGATTTCGGAGAGCAGGGTCTTTTTCTCATTCCCCCAAAGGGTATCTCTTGGAAGAAACATTTATGCAGGTACCTCTGCCCATTTTCTATAGACTGCTGAGGCGTCCTCACTGGAAGAATAAACTCATATACTCCCGTCCAAATAAGTGGCATTCTTTCAAACATTCATGCCTGCAAGTTAATGCAGCCAGTATTTATCCAGAGTCCCCTCTGTGCCAGGCTGCAGTTTGGCCACTTGGGATGCGCTGGAGAAGGAAACAGAAGGATGCTTGCCCTTGAAGTTTCCAGTCTAGGGATGCTTACATTAGGGCCCAACAAGGTACAGCAGTGAAGCCGGGAGGGTGTGAGAACGTGGTGGTCACTGCTTTGGAGCCGGGACCCCAGGAAGCAGGACTAGGGAGAGGAGAGTTCTGGAAGGTGATGGGGAGGCGCCTCCGATATTAGAGAGTGCTATAAATAGCCCGTTCAAAAAGAGGACTCCCTCTGTGGGGCTAACACTGCCCTTGCCCCATGCCTGCTTCCCCTTCCTTCCGAGTCTATGTGGACAAACGACCAGTTTAAGCACCACACCACCCCTCCGGGGTCCAGCAGGCACTTGTTGACCGAGGGGCCAAATGAAGGGAGACCTTGTCTCTGGCTTCTCTTTCGTCATCTGGGTTCCCCAGTCAGGACTCCGGGTTCTCTGGCTGTTTCCAAAAGTCAGGCACACCCTCTAAAGATGAAGAGCAGCCTTATGGAGGCTCCAGGGAAGGGTGCGAGACGGTGGGAGGGGAGGGGTGGACCGGGGTCGGGGGTTAAGCTGTCCAGGGGCCGGCTGAGCAAAGGCCGCGCCGCTGGAGGCCCCGAGCCCCTTCCCAGGGCGCTGGGGTTTGGAAGGAAACAGCAGTGTTCGGAAATGCCAAGTCTGAGCGGGGGCCTTGTAAATACCTGCAGTCCTATTTACAGTGTTGTGTGGGTCATGCGGTGGGGGAGAGGGGAGAGAAGAGTAATTAATAGACGCAGGCACGACGAGGCGTCCTCTTGGGGGGCGCGGCTGAGGGGGCTGCAAGGGGGCTGGGGTGGGGGTGGGCGGGCTCCAGGAGAGGGGTGCTGAGCAGTAGCTCCTGGGAGAGAGGACCGGAGGCTGGGGACCCCCAGGTGCCTGCCAGGTGAGAGAGGCCGGTGCAGGCCCGGCTGGGTGAGAGCAGGTGGGCACGGACCCCGCCTCCTTGCCAGGTCCAGGGGGCACGGGTGGTGCTCAAGTTCGGCTCTGCCTGCGGCCCGGGAGGGGGTTCCAGAGACGGAGAGCTAAGCCATGGACCCCGGCTGCAGCAGGTTGCTGTTCTTACCTGGCCCTGCTCCATCCTCCTGGTCCCCTCGCCTCCCCGCCCTTTGCATCCTCTTTCCAGAGTCTGCCCCCCGTCTGTTGAGGGGGAGACCCCAGTGGCCGTTTTCTGCCAGCAGCGCCTTTAGGAAAGCTTCCCAGGACCGGTACCTGAGAGAAGCCCCAGCTCAGAAGCCGGCGGGGTTGAGTGGACGCAGAGTTAGGGGTGAAGAACCAAGTGGAGCAGGAGGGCTGCCCCCGGTCCCGGCCCCCTGCTCTCCGAGCGCCACCGGAGCATCATCCCAGAGACCTGGGGCGCAGCGGCCCCGGACCCCGGCTGCAGGGCTGCGGCCTGCGGGCGGCTTACCTGCGCTCCCTCCCGAGGTGCCCCAGCGGGGGCCGGCTCTGGGCGTCTCTGGGGTACTTCCTCAAAAGGAGACAGGACCGACAACAAGAAAGTTGGTTCTTAAATAACTTCCTAAGAGCGCCCCCCCTCCCGTCCCACAGCGATTTCTCCTCCCACCGCCTGACAGCTGGAGCCAGCGGCGGCCTGAGACTTTCTGTTTACCCCACAGTCCTGCCTGCTCTGGCATTGCCTCCCCAGCGCCCCTTCTCCCCAGTCCTGCTTCTCACCTCCCCCCACCTCCAATCTGCCGCCGCCTCCCCGGCCACTGTGGGCCGAGGGCCCTCAGGGCTGGGCAGGTCAGAGGGTTGGGGGGAAGGGTCTCCCACTCAAGGGGGCGGTTTTGCCCTCCAGAATTCCAAGGTTGGCCGGTGTGGCTGGCCAGGAGGAGGGGTCTGCTCACAGACAGCAGTGACCACGCAGCATGTGTAAAACGGAAGGAACAAACATTGGAGACCCCCGCCCACCCCTCAACAACAAGCTTTCCTGCGGGGGCAGGGGGTGGGGAGGGGGCTGCCAGCCAGAAGGCAGATGAGAAAATACCTCGAAGAGTGCCGCAAAAATGAGAAAATATCACTTGTTGGTTTGTTTTGTGTTTTCTTTTTTTCCCTGAAAACTATTTTGGTTTCTTGTCAAATGATGGGAGAAAGAAGAAAAGAACAATTTTCCTCTAAAATTTTCCATATATTTTTTCTCTGCATCTTCATATCTTGAAACACTCTGATTTTCCGTCATGGCTCTTTCTAATCTCCTTTACTGGCTTCCAGTTTCTGACCCTGCTGCTTGATCTAGTTTAATAGAAGTGAAAAGATGCCATCATGAGAACGCGGCAAGTTTTCGCTACCGAGTCTGTGAGCTCGCCTGCAGAAGCAGGTCCTTTCTGTCTCTCCCTGCTCCTGCCCCGCCACCCCTTGCCCATGGCCAAGTGCGCCGTGTCCCCCCACGCCGCTCTGCCTGGGTCCCCTTCACCGTCTTCAGGCCCCTGCTGTAGGGCTTCTCTGCTGTTTCTCCTGGACCTTGTGCTCCATGCCTCGAGCAGCTGCTTCCCATGGGCATGGTCCTCAACGTCAAGTCTCTCCAGGGTTTTTAAATCCCTTCCTCAACCCACACCCCTCTGCCATTGCCCCTTCTCTTCCCCTCTTCACCGCAAGCTTCTGCCCGCCTCATTCCACTGAAACTGTAGTTCAAGGTCACCAGGGGCCTGTGCTAAACCCAAAAGGCAGGATTCAATTCCCGTTAGTTAACATTGGGAGACATTGAGCTCTGCTGCCTGCTCTTGCCTGGAAGGTCTTTGCCCCTTGCCTCTGCGAGATGTACTGTCAGGACTTTGCTCTGAGCTACCCAGTCTCCTTTGGTCATTTCAGCAACCCTCACGCGTCCAGCTTCCATCCTGACTCCTCCCACTTCCAGGTCTTTAGTCACGGTCTTCAGACTGCCCTCTAAGTGCCCACCAGCCGTCTGCACTTGGCATGTCCCAGTGATAGCTCACGCTCATGTCAAAGATGAGATAAAAAACCTGGACCGGGAGTGTCCCGGTCTCTAGATACCCTTGCCCACGTGGGGTCAATGGAGGAGTGGTCAGCCTTCTACCCTCCAGGCTAGGTTCCACAGTTGCCAGAGCCTCGGGACTCCTGGCTGTGCTGTGCGCCTGAGGCAAGCCCAGCAGCCTCACCCCCACCGTCACAGGGGCGCTTCCCGCCCGAGGCTCACTGAGCACGGTGTGAACGTGCGTGCATGCTGCTTAACGTCCTGACTCGGCCAGACCACCGACCCAGACCCTTTAAAGGTGCGGTCACTTTCCCTGTGCCCAACAAATAGTGTCAATAGGAGAGTGTCGGAGGCACCGACCGTGTTATAGACCTTTCCCCACAGTCCCGTGGCTTAGAAATCAGCCCAAGGTGTGCTGACTGCAGGACGAACCCCTTCTGGGTCAGAAAATGTGACTTCTGCACGAGCAACGGGATGCAGAGATTCAGGTCCAGAGTGTCTGAGCTTCCCAGTGGCCCTGGTGGTAAAGAACCCACCTGCCGGTGTTGGAGATAAGAGACATGGGTTCGATCCCCGGGTCAGGAAGATCACCTAAAGAAGGAAATAGAACCTGACTCCCATCTTCTTGCCTGGAAAATCCCACAGACAGAGGAGCCTGGTGGGCTACAGTCCATGGGGTCCCAAAGAGTCGGATGCAATGGAGCACACCCTCCTTCCATAGTGTCTTGCTTCTGAATGTCCCTTGCCTGGCTTGAAAGTGGCCCAGTGTATGTATTCAAGGAATTTAGCAGGCAGGATTCAGCCAGGAAAACAAAAATGGCTTGAGGTATTTTTAAAGAGGGAATTTAACACAGAAGACTGGTTACGCAGGTGAAGGAAGAGAAAAGGTGCAGAACAAGGCAAGGTGAGCCAGTAAGAGCAAGGGGGGAGCTGGGGTCATCACGGTACCTGGGCTGGGTTTACGTGGCAGAAATTGGAGCCCCCTGAGCTGCACCCATCACCAGAAACACTGTCTGAGGCCCAGTGGGAGGGCAGGGCCACCCTAGCTTGTCTCTTTTTCCCTCATCCTCACTCCCCCCATTGTCTCCCGTTTGCTAAAGTCGACTAAAATCAGTTAACCGAGGAGTCAGGGAAACACAGCCTGCAAAGATGGCCTCACCATGTCTGTGCTGTGGAAAGGGTCCCGAGACCACCCGAGATTCAGCGAATCACAAGGTGGACCCACCAGACTGCCAGCCTCACAGTTATGACTCATCGCAGTGAAAAGATACAAATCAGAATCAGCAAAGGGAAAAGCAAAGGTCAGAGGAAGCCAGGTACAAAGGTATAATGGTCCTTACCCCATGGCAGCATCACAGTCCACGCTTGACTCCCAGCCATGGGCAGTGAACACATATGTGAGATGCTGTCACCATAGAGATCATCAGAGACCCAGAGCCTGGAATGGTGTGGGAGCTGCTCACATGGCCCCCTCTGCCTGGCAGGGCCAGTGTCCAGCTTCTCAGAAGGAACAGGGGCTGGGCATAAACTTGTCTGACTGTACCCCATAGGCCCTGAGAACCATGCCTGTAGGTCAAGGAATGGGGAGGGGATGACTCTTGAAATCCAAGGTCCAGGATGCAGCCAGATCAGGCAAACAGGGGCATCTTCCTAAAGAGAGTGGTCAGCGCTGCAGGCCCGTTTCTGCTCGGCCTCCTCCATCCGGACCCAGGCATGTTCAAGCAGAGACAAGGTGGCCTCACGACTGGCACATCGAGCAGTGGCCCTTTGGTCACAGCACAGCCAGGCCTTCTCTCCCCCTTCCCAGCATTGCTGCGGGGCCATGACGATGACCTAGAGACGGAGGAAACTCCAGCGGGAAGGTCTCTGGGGAAATGGTGGTCCTCCATGGGTCCTGGCCTCACAGGCTCAGGCTGGGACCTCTGGGGAGATGGGCTTCCTCTCTGGGGCAGAAGTCCTGGCACAGCTCACCCTCTGCAGCCGAAGGGGCCATGACCCCAATGTCCTATGAACTGAACCTTGAGGAAAGCTGCAATCTACACTTTGTTGGGGCTTCCCTGGTGGCTCAGATGGTAAAGAATCTTCCTGAATGCAGGAGACCTGGATTCAGTTCCTGGGTTGGGAAGATCCCCTGGAGGAGAGCATGGCAACCCACCCCAGCATTCTTGCATGGAGAATCCCATGGACAGAGGAGCCTGGTGGGCTACAGTCCATGGGGTCACAGAGTCAGAAAAGACTGAGCAACTTGGCATGCACGCACATACCTCTTTTCAAAGGGCAGGGCAAGAAAGCCTGAACACATCACCTAGGGGTCCTGGCTTCCGCAGAAAATATGCTGCAGCCTTTGGGAGCTATAAGTGAACAGAAGGTGCGTGAGTGAAGGGTTTCCATGCTCCCTTCATTTGACTCTTTGATTCTGGATTTTTGTTTATATGATACCAACCCTCTTCTCTCCAAATAAAAACCATCTTCTACTCGGTGATACACAGGAAGCAGACTGTTCACCCAGGGGGTGACTTTTCCAGCAAACTCTATTTGATTTACATGCAAAGCTTCACAACCCAAACAAACAAAAATCTCAGTCACGTCTGGACCCTGCTGGTTTTTTCCAGCTGAAACGGGATCTCGATTTTTTTGGCTCTTACGGATGTAGTGGCAGAAGGAGGTGGGTGGATGTAAATAACAGTCAACCTTCAAAGAGGCCAAACCAAAGCGAATGATGGAAGTCCATCTCACGCGAGACTTTTTCCTCCAGTGCCCTTGAGCCTCAGGTGTTGGGGGGAGAACCTTTCCACTCTGGAAGGAGGTCGAGTTGGGAAAAGTATGAGATGAGGCTGGGCATAAGTTTATAATCATGCTGCAGTACAGTCGTGAGCACTTGGTGAAGGAGTGGCCCTCTGTCTCTGTTCGTGTCTTCCTAGGAGCCTCAGGGAAGTTTTCATGATGCTGACAATGACATCTGAAGCCCCAAGAAGGAATCTATAAAGCACCATCCCAGCCGCTGCCACGATAGAGCTCAGGTTCTGAGAAAGGACCATTTCTCTGACAGCTCTTTTCTTCTTCTTGGGGGGATGTCATCCACACCGGTGACAGCTCCAGATGACAGAGCTTCTGCTGCGTCTGTATTCCTGGGTGTGGTCCTCTCTGGCCAGGGCTCTGCATCGCCCTCAGCTTACCTTCCCGAGGTGCAGCGGGCCGAAGGAGGATAAATGCAGGAAAGCTGTTTTCTCCTAAGGAATGAAAGATGGGACCAATGCACCCACATGCATATCACTGCTGTGAAAATCTCTGTCTTGATTGTTATTTTTAATTGTGGCAAGGAACTCATAACATAAAACTTGCCATCTGAATTATTTCTCAGTGTGCAATTCAATAGTGGCAGGCGTATCACACCGTTGTCAACCAATCTACAGAATTTCTTCATCTTGCAAAATTGAAACCACTCATTGAACAACTTGTATGAGCATGTGCATGTGTGTGTGTGTATAAGGTATTTGCGAATGTGTGCCAGTCGGTGTGGGTGTGTGATATGTGTGTGCCCAGGGGTAACAGGAGGACTGCGGGACCGCCCAGAAGATGTTTCAGCCCTGCGTTGGCATCCTAGCATCTCCAGAGTTCTAACTAGACTTGTTTAAAGAGACTTCAAGATGTTTTTAAACTTTGAAAGACTTTATGAGAAATGTCAAGTAGAAATAAAGGCTTTCAAGTTTGCAGGGAGATCTTCTTGGGAAATGTTGATGACTTGAAGATCAAGACTAGAGAGGAATGCCCACACAAAGCTATAAGCAGTTTCACCACCACAAACACACAGCCAAGCCTCCTTGGTTTGTTCAGTACCATCTCTCTTTCTGGTGGAACCCAGATTCCGTGACCACAGAAGAAAATAAGGGACCTCATGTCCACCCTTCTTACTCAGCTTGCTTCTTGGGGTAAAAAGCATTCAGTGATAACAACCCATTGTGAAGAAATAGCAAATAAAATGGTAGCATAACAATGCTAGGAGCATAATGACCCACAGAAGTGAAACCCAAGAGTAATGCCACACATGTACCACCAAGGTATCAATTGAAAGAACAGTAGCAATGGAAAAACGCAACCAGGATGCACTGCAAACAAGGCTTGCTTTGTTACAATTACCAGAATAACAGCTACCTGTGTGTGTGCATGTGTACGTGCACACATGTATGTGAGGACACATGTCCTCACATGTGTGTGTGGGAGGCTCCAGTTCAACAGGAACTTCTCAGATTCCCAAAGATAACCTGACAACTGAAGTTGGAACCCTGTCTTCTGCATATGCTCCTGTGTGACCTGTTTTTGTGGGGAGGCAAGTTATTTGATGTGTCTGCCCCTCAGTTCCCTCAACTGTAGAGCAGTGTTCATCAGAGTGTCTACCTCACACATTATGAAGATCAAAGAAGAGTATACACGCAAAACACTTTGTGTAGCCCCTAGCGTGAAGCTAACACTAACTGTTGCCAATAATGGCAGGTGTGAACTGAGCAGCCTCAACTCATGAATATTTTAGCTTTTCCTAAAAATTGATGTCATCTTTATCTCCTCATTATCAGGGAAGTGGATATTTAACTTGACAATAATGAAGATATCAGTCCTGAATATTCATTGGAAGGACTGATGCTGAAGCTGAAACTCCAATACTTTGGCCACCTGATTCGAAGAACTGACTCATTGGAAAAGACCCTGATGCTGGGAAAGATTGAAGGTAGGAGGGGAAAGAGTCAACAGAGGATGGTTGGATGGCATCACCGACTCAGTGGCCATGAGTTTGAGTAAACTCCAGGAGTTGGTGATGGACAGGGAGGCCTGGCAGGCTGCAGTCCACGGGGTCACAGAGAGTTGGACGCGACTGAACTGAACTGAACTGATGACAATGAATGGACAGTGAACGCCTGCATTCAGCGGGTAGGTCGAAGGTCACACCTGCCTGGGCACCTCACTGGACTCCACTGGTGAGGCCCAAGGATGCCAGCCCGTGTGCCCCAGTTCATGGCAGTCACGTGGCCAAGGGCCCTGCCGCTTCCTGATGTGGATGTCGATAAGGGCACACGGCAACATCTGCTTGGGGATGAAGCGAAGCACCAGAAACATAGCCTGCAGGGCGATTCTAAAGGGAGGAACGTAGAGACAAACTAAATGTGGAGACTGGAAGAAGAGTTTCCAACGAGGTCGGGCCGGAAGTGGAGACGGAGGAGACGTCCTGCAGGTCCGTCCTGCCGCAGAGTTTCCGGATCAGCTGGGTGAATCTTACAGCCAGCAGGAGGCTGGTGCATCACTGCACGTGTGGTGCCAAGACCCAACCCGGGAATGGAGCACGCTCGCGTGTCTTCGATGCTCACTCGGCAATTTCTGCAGTGGGGTTTGCAGGTACCTGTGCCAGAGTCCTCCCTGTGAACGCGTCTTCTCGGTGCGGCTTTCCTATCACGATGGCAACTAGAAGTTGTGAAAGAAGCGTCTGAAACAGGAGCTGTACCATATGGACCCATATCATGATCCGCCAGAAATAGTTCCCAAAACTCAGTTTAATCTAAATAAAAACACTTTATATGTATGTATTTATGTATGTATGTGTTTATACACACACACACGCATATATGATTCACTTTCAATAAATTCAAATACTGTGACTTACTTAGAACATTAGAGGTCTTGAGTGGTCCACCCTACCTCCTGTACTCTGTGTAGGATATTAGTAATAATCTAGCATCAGCTCCGAGAAAGAAGGTCTCTGCCGTTAGAATCTAACAGCCGTGATGCATTATACAGTCCCCGAGTCGTGGCTCCCAGGCTTGAGAGCTCAGCCTCAGCAGTCGTGGGGCCCGGGCTTAGTTGCTCGGCAGTCTGTGGGGTCTTCCTGGACCAGGGATGGAGCCTGCGTCTCCTGCACTGGCGAGCAGATTCTTTACCCCTGAGCCAGCAACGAAGCCCCAGCCACACCTGTTCTAAGGTCTCCTGAGTGTGGGTCCCGCCTGCTCCCGGAAGACATGGCTGCCTGTGTCCATGTCCTCCGAGCGGTGGCAGTGGCCGGTCCAGGCTTCAGGGGCAGCAAGTAAGGGGCACCCGGTGAGCTGGCCAGCCTGCGCCTGGGAGAGGCCGTCTCTAGGGTGGGGGCCTCGACCCACCCTTGTCAGTTGACGAACTAGTTTTTATCGGATGTCCATATGGGCCAGGGGGTTGCTCAGTGCCACAGGGGATTCTGGGAGCAGGAGTGGGACTGCCATTTCCCTTGAGGGCTCCTGAAGTGAAAGTGAAGGTCACTCAGTTGTGTCTGACTCTTTGTGACCCCATGGACTGTGCAGCCCAGGGGATTCTCCAGGCCAGAACACTGGAGTGGGTAGCCTTTCCTTTCTCCAGCGGATCTTCCCCACCCAGGGATCAAACCCAGGTCTCCCGCATTGCTGGCGGATTCTTTACCAGCTGAACCACAAAGGAAGCCCAAGAATACTGGAGTGGGTAGCCTATCCCTTCTCCAGCAGATCTTCCCCACCGAGGAATCTAACTGGGGTCTCCTGCATTGCAGGCAGATTCTTTACCAACTGAGCTATGAGAGAAGAAGTCAAGGCTCATGCTCAGCCCCTAAACTCACCAGTGAGGGGAAAGGGCAGCATTTACCCCGAGTCCTGGACTCTTCAACCTGGATACTCCCTCCCCTGACAGCTCTTTCCTGTGGCTCAGCCTCATGGAATCTGGCTCATTTCTGCTCATCTTCTGGACCCCTAGGCACCCAGAGTAGGTTAGACCAGCCTGTTATGCTGAGCACCCTAGGCCAGCTACCATCTTGGCCTCCAACCTCTCTTCCCATCTCTTCTCTAACTGAAAAATGCTTTTCAGCACAGGCTAGAAGCATGACAAGAAGACTGTTCCAGCCTAACAAATGCTAGCGGAAAATGTTCTTTGCTGCTGGGTCTTGGCGATCAAAGTGCGCGGCACGTGTTGACCAGCTGCAGTTTAGATGCTCTCTATTTTACCCTGCATTAAATTTTTATGAACCCTCTCTGGGGCCCCGGGGACCCGTAATTGGCTTTTAGTTCTTTATTCTGCACTGTCCTGTCTAATTGCTAAGATGGTTCCTTGATAAGGCTCACATTTTAAGGCGGTTCTAATGTATTTACTAGCCTTCTCATCTGCAGGCCGCCTCACATCTGTGTCTGGAATTTTAATGCTTTCCCTTTGGAGGGGAGAAGAAGGAATTATTGGGTGATTAATGTATTTGCTTTTTTGAAAAAATCAGTTTTCCTCACCAATATCATAACATAGAAAGTGCTGCCAATAACAGACCTCAGACTCTAGTCTCTGATTTCAGTGTGGTTCTTAAGATGAGCAGGAAATCTGTGCAGCAGAGGCCAGGCCTCTTTAAAATGCAGTCTGCTTGGGATTTCCCTGGTGGTCAGCCGGTTAAGACTCTGGGCTCCCAATGCCGGGGGTGCAGGTTTAATCCCTGGTCCAGGGAACTAAGGTCCCCGTATGCTGCATGGCATGTGGCCAAAAACAAAGAAGCAAAATAAATAGTAAATAAAATGAGGCCTGAGAATGAAACGTGCTTCTGCAGGTGGGTGTGACCTGAAGTCTGTTGACCTGATGGACGCCTTCGGCTCCCTCAGCGGCAGCTCTGATTGCCTCTGAATCCTTTCAAGCAACCAGCCAGTGGCTCTCACAGTCTGTCCCTGAATCCTGTTTGCTGTACCTGCCCCACTACCAAAGCTCCCCGTGGACAATTGAGAACATACCGTCATGAAAGAGGGGCTTCCTAGATGGCCCCGTGGAAAGAATCCACCTGCCAATGCAGGAGACTCAGGTTCGATCCCTAGGCTGGGAAGATCCCCTGGAGGAGGAAATGGCAACCCACTCCAGTATTCCTGCCTGGAAAATCCCACGGACAGAGGAGCCTGGTGGGCTACAGTCCATGGGGTCGCAAAGAGCTGGATGCGACTGAGCGACTGATCACTCGCATGTACACACTTGACGCAAAAAGGGAAGGCTTTGAAGAGTCTCTGATCGCCAAGGGTCTACACTGGCTAGTGCTGCAGTCCTTTCTCTAATTTCAGATGTCCTTCTTTTTACCCGCCTCATCTGCTTTCTGAGTGGTAAGGGGGGAAAGCCCCGGCTGTCTGGCCTGCCTTCCTTGCGGTGCAGCGCTGAGGCACACGGGACCTGTCCCTGCAGCTGGTTCTCTCCTGATGGTGATTGTAGCTGCTGGCTCTGTGCAGCCCGCAGGCAAGGTCCTCCTGGAAGAGACCTTCACATCCTTGATGTTTCCAGTTGGTTTCAACTGTGTACAGAGTCCAGATTCGGCATCAGTGGGTATTCTGGGGAGAAAGACCTCATTTGGGGCAGTTTGGCCTTGATGTCACTACTCCCCTGTTTCCTGACTGCTTCCTGGGGTGAGTGGACCTTGGATGTCTGGAGATGTCCCCTTCTCAGGCAGTGACAGCTCGAAGGCAGCGGGACTTCATCCCCTTGAGTCTTTTGCTCCAGCCTCTGGCGAGGACCGGTCCTCTCCATGGTCATTAGCCTGCTTTCTCTGCAAGCACCTCCTATCCAGTCAGCAGCCTCAGCACCACTAAGTCCGAATTTGCTGGTGTTTAACTCATTGATCACAGATCATAAAAGCCTCTGCTGCCTGAAGTCTCTCAAGTGTGTGAAGGTGGGATGCGTGTGGAGGGGCTGCCCTTGAAGGTGTTCTCAGGGCAAGGAGCTGTGGTTCAACTGCATTTGTTCCGTCCTTGAAGTCAAAAAACAGTGCTTCTATTTGAAGCTTTGGTTCATTCAGAAGGAGGTGGTCAATTGGGTTCTGCCAGTATTCACTGAACACTCCCTGTGTCCTGCGAGCAGCACCTCCCGGACTGCCGCGTGCATGAGAGATGCCCGGAGGGGCTCTGAACGGACAGGTGGGGGGCAGGCCCGATCAGTTTGCATTTGTCCAAGCTGCCGGTATGGTCTGCAGACCCTGTGAGAGAGGCGCTGCTGTAAGAGACCGTTCGATGACCCTGCAGGGTTCTGGGGGAAGACATTCAAACACGTTCAACTTAGAGAACAAGAACAACCAATAATGGAGACTCAAACAATCCAAGTCCCCAAAGGCACTCTAGAGACGGGACGCCGAGCGCCTCCCAGAGGTGAGAGAATTCCGTGGCTAACGGGGTCAGACGAGGGGCCTCTAGTCTGGGGTAGGTTCTTGGAGGTGGCAGGGTTTTGAGAAAGGGCATGATGGATGGATGGAAAACAGAGGGAAAGCCTTTCCAGGAGAGGAGGATAAAGGGGATAATTAATGATAACAAAGGTGATGATTTAATGGGGAGTTTGCACAGAGAGCTGATGAGGTTAGTTTTGCAGGGTTCACAGTTTCTGCGGAAACAAATGAAGACCAACCAAAGGAGAGCAGAAGCGGGTCATTTGTTCTGAGCTTGCTATGGCCAGGGAGTCACCCCATCACTTGGGTTTTTCCAGAGCCTCAGAGGCAGGCAGAGGAGTGAGACAGCTGTGAAGTGGAGGCTTCAGGTGAGCCCTTGTGGGGATGAGGGAGCTGCAGACAGTCGGTTAGAAGCGTGGCAACCTAGGTGACTTGCTAGGGATGCGTATTTATTTTCCTCTGTTTATTCCTAAGCTGGTGAGTGTTAGAGGGTGCTCAGTCATGTTTGGCTCTTCACAACCCCATGGACTGTAGCCCGTCAGTCTCCTCTGTCCATTGGATTTTTCAGGCAAGAATACTAGATTGCCATTTCCTCCTCAAGAGGAATCTTCCCAGCCCAGGAATCAAGCCCAAGTCTCCTGCATTGGCAGCTGGATTCTTTACCACTGAGCCACCAGGGAAGCCCCTAAGCTGGAAGTGGGGACAGAAATTAGTGACGCTAAGACTTCCCCGATGGACCAGTGGTTAAGAATCTGCCTTCTAATACAGGGGACACAGGTTTGATCACTGGTCAGGGGACTAAGATCCCACATGCTGCAGAGCGACTGAGCCCGAGTTCTAGACCCCACACACCATGACGAAACAGTCCATGTGCCCAAATGCTGAGCCACACGCCTACATGCTGCAGCTAAGACCCGACACAGTAGAATAAATAAAGTACTTGAGTATTTTTTACAAAGAAACATTATTAACAATTAGAGAAGATGCTTCTAATTAAGGCCTGACCACTTGGGGCTGATAATCACAGAAGCCCTTGTTTGGCTTCCTGGATGGCTCCTCAGGACGGCCATCGGACTTCCCGCAGGCCTGACTTCCAGCCGCTGCCTCTTGGGCAGGTCCTTGCAGATAAGGACCGGTTTCCTGGGTAGTTTGCTGCTAGCAGTGGCTCAGAGACCTATTTTTATGCGTGGTCTGGCCACTGCCTGTCCACATGTTCAGTCTCTCATTTCTGTTTTAGACTTTAGGATGTGGATGTGGGTGGTCCTGATGTCATCCACCCCTTCATTTTTTTCCCCAGTTCCTATTTTATGAATACGGGCTTCTATCCTCAGTCCACTTGGGTGGTGACTTTGGGAGCCCCTTTCCTTTTGTTCTGAGTATTCAGGAGCCTCTCTCTGCTCTGTTCACGCTATAATCCCCAAGGCTGATTGCCCCCAAGTAAAGCCCAATTCCTGGGCTGCATTGCTGCTCATAGAGTGAAAGCTATGCAGGAGCATAATAGATGTGGGTTTGATCCCTGGGTCAGGAAGATCCACTGGAGAAGGAAATGGCAAACCATGCCAGTATGCTTCCCTGGGAAATCCCATGGACAAGGGAGCCGGTGGGTGACAGTCCATGGGGTTGCAAAGAGAGTCAGACACGACTGTAGCGACTTAGCGCATGCACACACGCGGCTTGTCTCTCTGCAGTGATGACTGGGCTGCTGGGTGGCCTCAGGGGCTAAAGGTCACGGTTCTCTCAAGTTCTCTCTGCAGAAGCTCCTGGGCCTCCAGACAGAGGGGAGTCCTGCAGATTCCTGTAGGGTGCTTGCAGCCACAGGCCCCATGCCTCTGCTGATAAGAGGAAATGGCAGTCCCACAGGTCGGGTCCTCTGTTGCCCAAGCCAACATCCTACAGTTCTGCAGGCCCCAGACAACAACCAGGTCACCTGCTTTCCTGGCAACCACGGCAGTGCTCGGCAGACCCCACACCGAGGCTGCTTTGGCCTCAGAGTTAGGCTGTTACTTTATACCTTGCAGCAGAGATGTCCTTCCTTCAGGTTTCTTGACTAGCTCTTTGATGATGGTACGCAACATCTTAACTCTGGGAGACAATGGAGGACAGAGGAGCCTGGCAGGCTACAGTCGATGGGGTCTCAAAGAGTCGGACACGACTTAGGAACTCAACAACTACAACAGCGTGACAGGTTAGCCACCCGCCTGCTTCTGCAGGCAGCTCCATCATTTTTATTTACCCCTTTGCCTTTTGCTCTCTGAAACCCCTGCTGTGGCTCCAGGCTTTCCAGTGGACTGTAAGCTCCTAATTAAATTCTCTAAGTGAAAGTCATGTGTTGGTTCATCCTTTTTTTTTCTCTCAGTTGCTTGTTTGCAGCACTTAGACTCAGTTTCATGGAAAAATTCAACAGGTAAATCCATCAGCTATTAGATTAATCCAGTAAAGAAAAATGGCCCTAGGCACTCACCATAAAGTACTTTAGCATTTAGAAAATCCATAGTGAAGATTTGTTCTTTTCTATAAACATAGATATTTTAAAAATAAATGATATATCTGGAAACTAGAGCTTTTCAACTTTTGACATCAGACGTGTTGAGTATGTTTGGACATAGGTGTTTTTTTTTTTTCAGGGAAAAACTATGTTTGCATTTGTTCCATAAGAGATGAAAAGGTAAGCTATAGAAGTAATGATTCTGTGATATATATTGAAATAGAGATTCCTAGCTATTCCTCAATACCCATTTTCCCTTTCTTCTGCAGTAATTAAATCTCCAGTTTTTATCTGAAGCATCTTATTTCACAACTTTTCTTGCAGCTGGTTATGTCCAGGTGACTTAATCCTGGACCGTGAGAAATAAACGCAGATGCGTGTGAAGTATTTTTGAGTGAGTCCTTGAGGCACAATGCACCCTTTCTTGCTCTAGCTTCCTTCTTGGATGGAATGTGAACGTGATGGCTGGAGCCAAGGCAGCCTCATGAATCACAAAGTGGAAGCCTTCAAGGTGGCGAATAAAGCTGCCAAATTAGAAGAAGTCTGAGCTCCCGTGGCTCCTGCTCCAGCCCTGGACCACCTTGTCAGGCACTTAAAGTGAGAGTAAATGGAACGAGTGTCCAGCTTAAAGTGCTGTTATTTTTGTTTTTTGAATCAAACCTAATTCAACCAAACTTAATCCTAGCTAATACATACACTGAGACAATCAAAGAGCAAGAAACAAATCGGCGATTCCCTTAGAAGGATGGCAGGAGCATTTGCGCTGTCTCTGTAGGACTGTTCTCGCCTTCGTCAGGCGAAATCAACCCAGAAGCGTATTCGCTGGAGTTGCAGACAGTAAGTCCTTGTGCCTCAGCGGCTGCTGCGTCCAGTCATGTCGGACTCTTTGGGACCCCGTGGGCTGTAACCCAACAGGCTTCTCTGTCCATGGGATTTCCCAGGCAAGAACACTGGAGTGATTTGCCATTTCCTTCTCCGGAGGAAGTCATCACACTCGTAGGCTTTAGTGGTAGACACCCACAGGACGATACAGGTATTTGCCACGAATAAAGTCGAGTCATATTAAATATGCCAGCCGTGATGCGGTCGCAGCACCAAGGAAACCTCAGGTTAGAAATGATGGAAGGATGAGTTCTCTTTGAAATAAACAAGCGACAGCAAAAGCAGAAGAGGGTTAACATAAAATACTTGGATGGTAAATGCCAGGCTTCACCATCTCAATCTCAAATGCCTTCAGGGACAGGCAGGCGATATAAATGTGGTGTGATTTAAGACTACTGGAGTGGAGGAACTCATACTCCAAGCGTGAGAATCCATGCTCTGCCTAAAGGCGCTCAGGTTTCTCTAAAACATGTTGTTGTTCAGTTGCTAAGTCGAGTCCGAGTCTTTTGCGACCCCATGGCCTGTGGCCCACCAGGCTCCTCTGCTCATGACATTTATCAGGCAAAAATATTGGAGTGGGTTGCCATTTCCTGCTCCATGGAATCTTCCCTGAGTCAGCAATAGAGCTCTCATCTCCTGCACTGTAGGTGGATTCTTCACCACTTGAGCCAGCAGGCAGGCCTTCTCTAGAACACGCTTCTGGTCAAAGAAAACAGGTCTGTGGGTTGACCCTACAGCTGAGCCGGCTGCACGCTTGTGTGCGAGACACTTCAGTCGTGTCCGGCTGTTCACGACCCTACGAAACGTAGCCCCCAGGTTCCTCTGCCTGTGACATTCTCCAGGCAAGAACACTGGAGTGGGCTGCCAAGCCCTCCTCCAGGGGATCTTCCTGACCCAGGGGTTGAACCCGGGTCTCTTGTGTTACCTGCATTGACAGGTGAGTCCTTCACCACTAGTGCCACCTGGGAAGCCCCGGGTGTGCCCTGGTGAACTGTGATCATTGTTCGAATCTGGCTATGGTAGATTCCAGGCTTCCCTGGCTGCTCATGTGGTACAGAATCTGCCTGCCATGCAGGAAACCCACTTTCAATCCCTGAGTCGGGAAGATCCCTAGGAGACGGAAATGGCAACCCCCTCCAGTATTCTTGCCTGGAGAATTCCATGGACAGAGAGTCCATGGGGTTGCAAAGACGCAGACACAACTGAGAGGCTGACACATTACTCTTATGGTAGATTTCATTTTTAGGGCAAGACATGATCTCAGACTTCAAGGAGTTTGTAATTGAGGGGAAGAAGGCAAGATTTCCATCTGTATGATGATTTCAAAAACCCGAAACATCTCCCTAGAATGAGGAGCTATCACTTGGGAAGGTTATCTTTGAGATTGACCCGAGGCATGCAGGCTGAAGGAGTGACCGACCACATCAGAACCCAAACCCCGAGTTCCAGACAAGCAAAAGACAGGCACAGTCAGGGCCAGAATCAAGAGACACCTGAGTTCAGGAACTGAAGTTTCAAATCCAAACAGCAGGCCATCATGTTGTTCCATCCCTTCCCAGCTTTACTGAAATATAATTGACGTACAATATTATGTAAGCTTAAGGTATACAAAAGGATAACTCATCAGTCCTTGACGCATAAGACAAGGAGTCACCTGAATAAGAAACAATTAACTTTTTTAAGTGAGGCAAAGTGAAATTAATGTCTGGTGTGTAATATACTAAAATCCGGAAGGAGGACAGCTAGAAATTATATGCTGATTGTCATTCCTCCTATCCATCTACTCAGAAATAAAAGGCTCAGAATAATGACATAAAATCAGGATTTGTAACAGAGCCTCATGCCAATGATCTTCTTGGTTCAAGTCCCCTTTAATTTAAATCAGTGACGTGTGTGGATTTGATCCCTTCGTCAGGGAGTAAGATCCCACATGTCTCAAAGCCAAGAAACCAAAACTTAAAACAGAAGCAATATTGTAACAAGTTCAATAAAGACTTTAAATATTATCTGCATCAAAAAAAATCTTTAAAAAAGTAAAAATAAATCAGTGATGTGATTTTGGAAATTATTAGAAATGCACCTGGTCCCTTCAATCTCTAACTGTTGGCCAGTATACAGCATTATTGCATACACTGTGGTTAAGACAGTCTAGATCCAACTCCTCACGTGACAAAACTGACAACAGTTAAGAAAATTAAAACACCTTTTCCTTTAACATTATTCTTTTTTCCAGGCATAGTATGCAAATTAACATTACCTAGCTAGAAAAATAATTAGTTTAATTTAGGAGAGTTAAGAGCTAGAGGATGGGAAGATATTGTAAGAGAGACCATATACTGAAAAAGAGGGATGGGTCACACAGCTTAGGCTCCATCCTTATGGGCCCTCTTCACTTGTGGTCCATCTTTGCTCAGGTGAAGGGAGAGAGAATGCATGAAAAATTGCCCAAGAAGCTCAACACATAGGAGTCAGCATATTGACACCTAAAAGGGGGAAACACGGCTCCATGGCATCAGTCTGATTTCCCACATCCCCATTGTGAGCCAGATGGAGAAACAAACTGACTTCTGAAAGGTCACTGATTTTGAAATTCCTGGGACAGAAATGCTTCCAACTGGGAGTAAATCCACCAGTCACTGATGTGTGGCAGGCTAATCCACTTTATGGCCTTCATCAAATATTTAGAGAGGGTACGATACTCAGTGGAAAAACATAGAGGATAAGAAAGCAATATTTAGTGCCTACGGTTTAAATATGCACAAGCTAGACACTTTATTAAAACATCAGAGCTATTTTTCTTTGAAAACAAGAAACTCTTGGTGGGATGTGAGAAACAGAATTGATGAGACTATATATCCAGTCCATCCTAAAGGAAATCAGTCCTGAATGTTCACTGGAAGGACTGACGCTGAAGCTGGAACTCTAATACTTTGGCCACCTGATGCAAAGAACTGACTCAGAAAAGACCCTGATGCTGGGAAAGATTGAAGGTGGGAGGAGAAGGGGACAGCAGAAGATGAGATGGTTGGATGGCATCACCGACTCGATCGACATGAGTTTCAGCAAGCTCTGGGAGTTGATGGTGGACAGGGAGGCCTGGCGTGCCGCAGTCCATGGGGACACAAAGAGTCAGACAGGACTGAGTGACTGAAACAATGACAACTTTTTGAGATTCTTTTCCAATAAAGGTCATTACAGTGTATTGAGTAGAGTTCCTTGTTTTCTATTTTACATATAACAGTGTGGGGGATAAATTGGGAGACTGACATACACACATCTTCTTGATTCTTACTCTGAGGTCACCTGCTATCTGGTGGATTCATAAATGGAATAAAACTGTTAAATATTTGTACAATTTTCTGGAGAGAGAGTCTGACTCTAAAGGGGCTGCTGACACACCTCTGACCTGCTTGCCCATGCAGAGAGAGCAATCCACTATGCGGTTTGCCTATTGAACCTCTTCCACTCATGGGTTTATGAAGGCATGTATATTTAATGACACTTTTATGAAAATAAGACAAATGAATCAATGGGGGTAGCATAACCACAAAATTCTATGCCATGGCTTCAGAGTGTGCCCCTGCCTTTTCCATTCAGCTTGGAAACAGAGAGGGTCCTAGGCACAAGATTTGGGAACTTTATAGCAAACCTTTCACCTTCATGGGAGAAAAAAGTGAGTGCGTGTCTTACTTTATTCTGGTCAGTCAAGGAAGACGTCAGGTTTGAACTTCACGTGGAGATGGCTAAGTGAAGAAGGTGTATGACTTAAAGCTTGGAAGATACAAAATGTCAGCTGGGAATTTAGCTCCTTTTGTCATGAAACACTTCGGGGTTCCACACAAGATACTTTTTTTTTTAACAAGCTAAAAGAAAGCTCTTTTAGTTTTTCAGTGATGATGGACATAATGTCGTCTCTGTTCCTCCTTCAACCTTTCCTTTGCTTTTTCTTTGGAAACTAGGTCACTCATAAAAATATAGTAGGATAGACACACATCTGTACTCTGTGAGCAAATAAGAAAATTAGCTTGCTTTATAGCAACTGTGCTTTTCAAGGGAAAAGGTGTACATTAAATAACAAATCTTAACTGAATTTTAAACAATGTAATTTTTGTAGAGGTAAATTTAGATAATTATGAATTAAGGAATTTAAAATTCATTTGGAAAGTCTTATATCTTGATAGAGACATTTGCAAATAGGCACAGTGGGTGAGCATCAATTGACATAAACGAAGCGCTAAACAGTTAAGACCATCTTCCTTCTTCACTGCAGCCATCAGCTACCAAGAGCTTTACCAGGCCACTCTGAGTGCCTGTCCATGGTCACCCCTGACGTCTTCTGACTTGCTTCCCAGAACTCAGGACCAAGGAACATCTGGTGCCACATTTTTGATTTATCATCACATAAACTGAAGACGCTGAGAATGCCCGCATGAAAGAAGTGCACTGCAAACACATTTAGTTTCAGTGATGATCACTGTTTGATCTCTGCTGTTAACCTTTCAAAGAATTTCCACCAGTGAATAATATGAAATCACATTTAAGTAGCACTTTTTCATCTACAGAACCCCTTTTCTTTTTAACTCTTTGTTTTATATTGGAAAACAGCCGATTAACAATGATGTGATAGTTTCAGGTGGATGGAAAAGGGACTCAGCCCTACATGTACATGTGTCCATTCTCCCCCAAACTCCCCTCCCATCCAGGCTGCCCCATCACATTGATCAGAGTCCCCTGTGCTATAGAGCAGGTCCTTGTTGGTTCTACACATTTAAATATAGCGGTGTGTATATGTCCCCTACTCCCTACTATCCCTCCCCATGTCCTTCCTCCTGGCAGCTATGTTTGTTCTCCAAGTCTGTGAGTATGGAACACCCTTTCCTATGTAACATTTGTCTTTGTAAAGAATTCTGTAAGACAGAAAGGACAAAGACTCACATCCACACTTTTTCAGATGAGAAATTTCAGCTCACAAAGTTAAAGGCATCTGACTAGGTAACATAGCTAATAAGGGGTAACACTAGAAGTTTTTCAGTTCTCTTTTCACCACGTCTCAATGTAACTTCTATTTAATGCCTGCTATTGATCTTACAACCATCTTTTCAAGTAATTAGGCAAGCTATTACAATGAATTTCATAATTAGACCAATTCTGTAATTAGAATATAGTCTCTGGTTAGGTAGTAATTTCTTCAAGAAACACTTCTGGATTCTAAAAATAACATAAATGATGCCTGATTTGAGTTCTCTATAGACAGTATGTTTCCAGACTGCAAGGTCAAAGAAGTAAAGAAAGCCAATACTGTAGGAGAGTATCCAGACAATCCTTAGGCTGCATTTTGTGCTCAGTAACTATAAGAATTTAAAATAAAAATTTAAATGGTCCTAATGTTGACAAGACTCTAAAGAAATGACATATACACTGCTCCTTAGAGCAGTGTATATTTTCTTTTTTTTTCTTAGCATATATTTTCAAAGATTTTGATTAAGAGTCTATATTGATTTTGTCATATTATTCCAGGGAAATACATTTTGGATGGTAGTAGGTAAATACGTTCTCGAAATGGTTCAAAATTTACCTCTTTGGTGGCTCAGAGGTGGAGAAGCGAGTTTGATCCCTGGGTGGAGATGATTCCTTGGAGAAGGAAATGACAGTTCACTCCAGTATTCTTCCCTGGGAAATCCCATGGGCAGAGGAGCCTCACGGGCTACTGCCTAAGGAGTCGTGAAAGACTGGATGCATCTTAGCAACTAAACAGCACAACCGGCCACGCCAAGTGTACTTAAACAATCACTTCTGGTCTGGTTGTTGCTCTGCCTGGAGCGCAGAGCTCCGTTTCTAACCATGTATTCTTTGCATCCATTAAGTTTACGAAATTTGCGAATTTCATATTTACTGAACTTTTAGCTTCTCATCTTCAAACCACTGGCTTGGCTAAAAGTCGCTGCAGACAACTCAGTGTCCTGTGCAGCGCAGTGCTGGAGGAGGTCTGCTAAACACACTTGCCAGACGCATTTCGCCATTTCACCTCCTGCCCTACCACGGGGTTATAAATGGACAAATAATACTTCTCACTTGCTTCTGTCTCTACTCTGACTTAGATGAAGACTGCGAAAACAAAAACGCCTTCAGGGCACTGCTTTCTGCGTGGGCTCTGCCAATCTTAATCACAATTTTTAGCAATCTTTTAGGAACTGAGAGCTGTATTGCTACGGGTTCTTTTACCCTCACAAGGTTTGTATCTTAAAAGAATCAGAGGTGACAGGGGAAGAATTTATGAAGCAATAGTTTGTTACAGATTGTTGCTGTTTATTTGCTAAGTGGGGTTCAGTTCTTTGCAACCCCATGGACTGTAGCCCACCAGGCTCTTCTGTCCATGGTATTCTCCAGGGAAGAGTACTGGAGTGGACTGCCATTCCCTTTTCCAGAGGATCTTCCTGACCCAAGGATCGAATCCGCATCTCCTTCTTGGCAATTGGATTCTTTACCACTGAGCCCAAACAGTAAAGAATCTGCCTGCAATGCAGGAGACCTGGGTTCAATCCCTGGTCCAGGAAGATCCTCGGTAGAAGGTAATGCCAGTCCATTCCAATATTCCTGCCTGGAGAATACCATGTGGACAGAGGAGCCTGGTGGGCTACAGTCTGGGGGGGTCACAAAGAGTCAGACAAGACTGAGTGACGAACACTACTCTATGCAAGGGAAGCCCTTTATTACTGAACATAGTAATCATCTTTAAGTGTCTCTACATCCACTTGTGATCCAGACAAACTTCCATCTAGTACCTCCTTGATGGTTAAAGGACCCTGGAAGCTAAGTGCAGCCCTCATCAGCATTTCTGATCCTGTGAGTTATTGGAGAGTCCTCTCCTAGTTGTTTCTCTTCTATTTCTGCATATGTATGTGATAACGAGCAGGACCCTGTGGGGTGTCCTGGGAACAAAAGCCTTTGTGTGTACCTCATTTCTTGATTACAGGGAACAAGATTCACTCAGACCCCACTGACCTTCCCTGAGTTCAAGGAGCAAGTTCAAACGGATAGTAATTAGGGAAGGGAGAGGATATGGAGACTAGGGGGGAGCAGTCTAAAGAAATATTAGTGCAGCTTTGGGAAGGGTCTGGTTCCCCTTCAAGGGATACATATAACAATAGCTTTGAGCTGTTTTCAGACACTGACCCCCCATCAGGTGGGAGAAGTTAGCTGTATGCTGCCCACAGCGTGTAGACCCCAGACCAGTGGAACCAGAAGGTTGGTGATGCTGACTCCCACTTACCTTATCACCAACCAGTCGGAAGAATGTCCAAGAGTGGATCATGCCCTCTTTGAAACATTACTGTAGAACACCTCACTGCCTCCTCCAGGCTGGGACACAGTTCTGATGGCTAACCTGCTGTGGCCCCCTTGGCCTTGCAAAGCAACAAAGCTATTCTTTTCTACTTCACACCCAGACTCTGTTTCTGAGAATTCAGTGTTGGGGTGCTAAGGCTGGATTCGGCTGCAAATGCTGTATTCATCAAGTATACAGTTGGCCCAGAGCAGTTTTTGTAAAAATAAAGAGTTGTTTAGTGAGGGTCTCTTGGCCTCTTGCTTATTTCATTGCTGCCAGCATAGCACTAAAACAAACTGTTTAACAAAGCAGTCACGGACTTTAAGTGATTTAAGGATTTAAATGATTGCTCAACCAGCTCATCGAAATGATCTAACAGAGCCTCACCGAGCAAACTATGCTTGCACAATCCTTTCTTTATTACTAGCTGGTCATTAAAAAAGGAACAGCTGCACAGACAAGCTCCCAATAGCAGCAGCTCTCGAAGGATAAAAGTGGAAAGTCAGTAACTTTACAGTGGAGAAATCTGGTGGACACCCCCTTCATCAGGGGATCAAAGTGAAGTCCAAAAATAGAACAAATCAACACCATACACCTCCTAATGTGATACTCTGAGAACACGTCAGCTTTGGGGTATTGCTGCCGAAATACATCTCATTGTGAGGCAACTTTAAACAAGCTCAAACTGAAGGACAAGGCCCGTCTTTCAGAACTGTCGAGGTCATGTTTCCCATACTTACCCGCCCCACATATGAGTGCACACAGCCTGCCCAACTACCAAGCCAGTGTAGCAGACCCAGCTTGCCAGGGACCCCTCACAGCTGTGCTCACGTCTGACTGGTCCCACTCATACTTTTGGGACAGGACTTAAGTCGACCGAGGTATGCACAGAAGTGATTGAGGACACTTGTCCACTCCTGGTCAAATTGCATGCAGCCTAAGAGAAAAGAGGCAATCACCTGCTCTCTGGACTCTTAAAAGAGGGTTGCAGTCTGAGATTCTCCTGGAATAATAAGTAAGCTGAGAAGTGACTGATTTCTAGTATAGTCCTTCAGATAGGCAGAAAATGGGAAGATACTTCAGAATGTTTCACTTGAAAGAAAATCACCAAATGGAGACGAAGTGGTCCATTCATTTCCAGAAGTAAAAAAAAAAAAAAAAAATGCTAGGATTCACCTTGGGAACAGCACATCAAATAGAATAAAATGCCACGATGGCCCTTTTTCAAAGCCCTTTCCCCAAGAGCATTTGGATAGGAATGCTATCCACCCAGTGCTATAGGGTGGGGCAACAGGCTGTTAGTCCAGGCATCTGCAGTGAAATTAAAAGAGAACTGAAACCTGTGAGGTTTCCCTTCCCTAGTCAGCTTTCTGCCTTTCCTTGAATCTTTTTTCTAGACTCAGAAGGTCTTGTAAATCTGGCAGCTGTCACAAAATACCATCTGTCCTAAGAAAATGGTGCAGAGGTGGCTGTAACTCAGGGGATTTTTCCAAACGCTGTCAGCACGCATTTCCACTGGTACAGGAGCACGCTGATGTTGCTGACAGCAAAGCAAAAATCCTACACAGTAAATCCCGAAGGTTGCACTTACAAGGGAACAGCTGCAGTTTCATGTATGGCTGGGGTGATGGCTACCGGCCTGCAAGGAGGGGAGGGTCCACGCAGTCCATCAGGCAGGAGAGAAGAGGAGTGAGAGGCATGTGGGTTGCACAAGGTGGGCAAAGAGTTGGCCCTGTGAGAATCCACCTATATCTGGTTTGTGTAAGGACTAGTCGTATTGGGCAACTGGTCTACCAGCAGAGAGCTGCTCCCACCCCCAGCTGGGCTGACATTTAAATGCGAATTCAGTAGCAGATTCCAAACTGTCCTCATAAGCCCTCTTTAAAGTCAGTCAAGCGTTAGAGGGAACCCTTTTAGCCTCATTCTGCCATCATCCGTAAGAGGTTTTCTCCAAGTTGCAAAGGAAGCCATCTACCTTAAGAGAAGCCTCAAGGGGCTGATTCTTTCAGGTGGGTAGGCAGGACTTAGGTCTGCAGCCTCGATTTTGCAAGAGTCAGAGTGCTGTGATTGCTCAGATTCTCCCTGCAGAGCTGTGTCTGCCAGGACTGCTTCTTTGAGATCAGCCCCAGTGCTTCTGTAACCAAGCCCCTGGATGTTGCTCAGAGCTGGTATTGGACCACCGCAGACTTGCTGGTGATTAATTCAAACCTGCTGCGTGTACAGTGGATGCGCCCCCAAATGTGCAGCACGAGCCCCCAATTCCTCCAGGTGTTTCAGGGAAGCTGGGAGGCGCCTCTGGAAACTACACCTCAGCCAGGCAAGGCTGGCTGCACAGAGATGAGTAAAGCACAGATATGTGTGCAAAGGAGACACACACACCACACCTCCACCACACACATCACATTCACAGACACTCACAGCACACACAACCCAGACCACATCCACACACATTCTACACACTTTCACACACACCCACACACACACCATATCTCCATCATATACATCCCAGCCCACATCCACACACCTCCTACACACACAGCACATATACACAACATACATCTACCTCACATACTATATACCCCGTGCACACACATCACACACACACACACCCTTTTCCATCCCACAGGGCGCCCAGGGCAGCATCAGCGGTGCTGGAACCCTCTGTCTCACACACGAGGCAGCTTGGATGGCACTTCTGGAAAGCTGTCTGAGCTGTGGCTGACGAGCGCTCTCCCCAGCCCGCAGGCGTCAGCAGCCCAGGGCCTTTCTGCCCCGAAGGGGCCACGCTGACCTCTGGGTTGGGAGCAGAGCCGCCTGCAGAAGCTGCCTGCGAGCCACCAGCCTGAGGCTCACTTCTCGCTGTGCGCTGAGCCTCCCGGGTGTGAGCCCGACTAAAAGGAGGGCAGCGCCCTGCTTGTGGCAAAGGCATCTGCTCTGCAGAGCTGGGGACACATTTAGGCCATGTGTCCGGCCCGCACTTTGCTATCAGCTCTGGCTGTGTCCACCACGTGGCTAGCGGCACTCCTCTGTGAGATGGTGAGCCAGCAAAGCGTCCTGGGCCATGCGGTGCTCAGTCGCTTCAGCCACGTCCAACTCTGTGCGGCCCCAATGGACTGTAGCCCCCAGGCTCCTCTGTCCATGGGATTCTCCAGGCAAGAACACTAGAGAGGGTTGCCATTTCATTCTCCAGGGCATCTTCCCGACCCAGGAATCGAACCCGCACGTCTTACACCTAGTCTGCATTGGCAGACAGGTTCTTTACCACTAGCATCCCCTGGGGTGGGAATGCAGAAATCTCCACTGTTACACTGGATCCTTCATTTCATTAAAAAATAAAGTTTACATATGTATATATGT
The DNA here is from genome assembly GCA_020226075.1 of Hydropotes inermis. Taxonomy (NCBI): domain Eukaryota; kingdom Metazoa; phylum Chordata; class Mammalia; order Artiodactyla; family Cervidae; genus Hydropotes; species Hydropotes inermis. The sequence goes on along the minus strand of CM035296.1, from coordinate 45,926,314 downwards.
ATGAATATGTAAAGTTCATACATATATGAATATTCAGGGTTGATTTCCTTTACGATTGACTGGTTGGATCTCCTTGCAGTCCAAGGGACTCTCAAGAGTCTTCTCTAACACCACAATTCCAAAAGCATCAATTCTTCCATGCTCAGCATTCTGTTAATTGTGACACAATTTACATGAAAGTGTATGGAAAGTCATACAAAATCTACTTCCTCAAGATTTCATTTCAGTTCAGTTCCATCACTCAGTCATATCCAGCTGTTTGTAACCCCATGGAGTGCAGTACACCAGGCCTCCCTGTTCATCACCAACTCCCAGAGCTTGCTCAAACTCATGTCCGTTGAGTCAGTGATGCCATTCAACCATCTCATCCTCTGTCATCCCCTTCTTCTCCTGCCTTCAATCTTGCCCAGGATCAGGTGGCCAAAGTATTGGAGTTTCAGCTTCAGCATCAGACTTCCTTTAGGGCTGAGTGGTTTGATCTCCTTGCAGTCCAAAGGACTCTCAAGAGTCTTCTCCAACACCACAGTTCAAAAGCATCAAGTCTTTAGTGCTCAGCTTTCTTTATGGCCCAGCTCTCACATCCATACATGACTACTGGAAAAACCATAGCTTTGACTATATATACTTTGTCAGGAAAGTAATGCCTCTGCTTTTTAATACGCTGTCTAGGTTGGGCATAGCTTTTATTCCAAGGAGCAAGTGTCTTTTAATTTCATGGCTGCAGTCACCATCTGCAATGATTTGGGAGCCCAAGAAAATAAAGCCTGTCACTGTTTCCATTCTTCCCCCATCTATTTGTCATGAAGTGATGGGACTGGATGCCATGATCTTAGTTTTCTGAATGTTGAGTTTTATGCCAGTTTTTTCACTCTCCTCTTTCACTTTCATTAAGAGGTTATTTAGTTCCTCTTTGCTTTCTGCCATAAGGGTGGTGTCATCTGCATATCTGAGGTTACTGATTCTTCTCCCAGTAAACTGTAGTCCAGCTTGTGCTTCATACAGCCTTGCATGTCGCCTGCTGTACCTTGCATATGAGTTAAGCAAGCAGGGTGATAATATACAGCCTCGTCATACTCCTTTCCCAATTTGGAACCAGTCTATCGTTCCTTACCCAGTTCTGCTGCTTCTTGACCTGCATACAGATTTCTCAGGAGGCAGGTAAGGTGGGCTGGTATTCCCAACTCTTTAAGACCTTTCCACAGATTATTGTGATCCACACAGCCAAAGGTTTTAGTGTAGTTAATGAAGCAGAAGTAAATGTTTTTCTGGAATTCTCTTGTTTTTTGCTCTAATCCAACCGATGTTGGCAATTTGATTTCTGGTTCCTAAGTGTTCTCTGAATCCAGCTCGAACATCTGGATTTTCTTGGTTCACATGCTGCTGAAGCTTAGCTTGGAGAATTTTGAGCATTATTTTGCTAGTGTGTGAGGTAAGTGCAATTTTGTGGTAGTTTGAACATTCTTTGGCATTGCCTTTCTTTGGGATTGGAATGAAAGCTGACCTTTTCCAGTCTTGTGGCCACTGCTGAGTTTAGAAGATATTAAGAAGAGATGGCAAGAATACACAGAAGAACTATACAAAAAGTTCTTCATGAGCCTGATAGTTACAGTGGTATGATCACTCACCTAGAGTCAGACCTTCTGGAGTGCAAAGTCAAGTGGGCCTTAGGAAGCATCACTATGAACAAAGCTAGTGGAGGTGATGGAATTCCAGCTGAGCTGTTTCAAATCTTGAAAGATGATGTTGTTAGAGTGCTGCACTTGGTGTGCAAGATTTCATTTAAGCTCTACATTTATTTACCTCAGGTAAAAATAGAAATGGTCTAATTCAATCTTTAAATGTTACCAAATAGTGCAAAGACATCACTTTGCTGACAAAGGTCCATGTAGTCAAAGCTATGGTTTTTCCAGGAGTCATGTACTTTGTGAGAGTTGGACCATAAAGAAGGCTGAGCGCCGAAGAATTGATGCTTTCATACTGTGATGCTAAGAAGACTCTTGAGAGTCCCTTGGACTGCAAGGAGATCCAATCAGTCCATCCTAAAGGAAATCAACACTGGATACCCGTTGGAAGGACGGATGCTGAAGCTGAAGCTCCAAAACTTGGCCACCTATGTGAATAACTTGTTCATAGGAAAAGGCCCTGATACTGGGAAAGCTTGAAGGCAGGAGGAAAAGGGGCAACAGAGGGTGAAATGCAATGGTTGGATGGCATCACCAACTTAAAGGACATGAGTCTGAGCAAACTCCAGGAGAAAGTGAAGGACAGGAAAGCCTGGTGTGCTGTAGTCCGTGGGGTCGCAAAGAGTTGGACACAACTTAGTGACTGGACAACAAAGCAGCAGCCACAGCACTTTGGGGAAAGTGATATGCAATGCAAATACAGCTGCATTTGTGGTGTCATAACTGAAATAAAGACACCCAAAGTGTCAAAGTCATGGCATGATTTTCGTCCTCTAGTTCCTACAGAGCGTTTTCTAATTGTATACCTCTCTGAAATAAAACTTCCCCTGCTTTCTTTCAACTAAGATTCAAAGTGTTGGGGAAATCTTTTATGCAGTATACTTCAGCAGTTTGGAAGGACGTTGGATATTTAAAAAGTGTCTTTTCTTCTGAAGCTGTGAGCTCCTCGAGATGATGCTGGTGTGTGCAGATCCACCCTCTGCTAACTCAGAATGGCTTTGTGAAGCTCTTCGTCTTTCACACGCAGACCAGCATGTTAACAGTGCCGACAAGTGACGATCACGGTGCAGTTCAGACCAAGAGGCGTCATAAGTCAGAGGAAAAGGGCTTTGGCGAGAATCACTTAGTGGAAGCGATCAAGACCCCTCTGAGCTGCAAATGTCACTCCCTGCCTCGCGTAGGTCTCCACCGAGCAGGCAGGGGTCCTCCTTACCTTGAACCTCTGAGCAATTGGAAGCCTGACTAATATTCATTATTCATGAGACGGGGAGTCAGTGCATCTCAGACATTTGCGAGCTGTGCGGTGGTTAATGAGGTGGGGGAAGTGATCTGTTCCCTGGTGCTCCCTGCCCCCCATGGTGTTTATTTGAACGTGTGATCATTAGACGACACCGGTCTCTCTGGTGCTCTGAACCCACAGTGCATCATACCCTGGAGAATGTGAAAACACTTTAATTAACAACAGGAGTGGGCAGGCCTGCTGGGTGCCTTCTGTTACCACCTGCAGGCCTGGAAAGTCAGCACTCAGTCGTCACCCCCACTATTTTTATTACCAATGTAATAAAGAAAGAAAACAGTAGGCAACAATTTCATTTAAAATTGATTTGGAGAGACCACTAAATATAAGATATTTCTCTTTATTGCTTCCTCTGGCACGATTTATTAGTAATCAACATCACGTCAACGCATACATGGATCCAGTAACACACACACACATACACACATGTGCATAAGACTTGATAGTTTCTGTATTCCACATCCTCTGCAAACAGTACAGCACTCTGGGCTGTACAGATGGATAATATGGCAAACTGGCTTAGAATATGCATTCATTCTAAGGTGCCAATTTCTATTAGTCAATTAGATATATGATTTGATTCATTAATTTAAATAAAATGCTGGCAAATTCCTAGCACACCATGTAGCTAAGAGAAGATAGACTTCTGTTGTTGATTTGCTGGTTTTTAAATGTTGGGTTTCTGATTTCTGCCTGAACTGGTTATATTTAAGGTTCTGTCATACCCGACCAAGATTCGGCTCCATGTCCACTGTTAAAAGTGAAGCTTGTGGGATTGTTGCATCTTCCAGGACTGATTGGGGGCAGAGCAGGCTGACCCCGGGCGCTGACCCCATGGCTCAGTCTCTAGGCTGGCTTCTTAGAAAACTGTTATTCTATGGAAGGAGCTCTGGTTTGACCCGAATTCAGATTTCACTTAAAGAAGACTTAATTATCGTATCATTCCATCAATTAAGTATTTATTGAGCATCCACTGATGTCCCTCATCCACAGGGGTTCCCTAAAACAGTGAGCAACCCAGACGGAGAGAGAACAGCGACTGAGACGCATTCAGAGAGGATCAAATACTGATGTGTGGGGTAGGGACGCTAACCTTCTTGAAAGGATACTGTTCCTTCAGGCATTTTGGAGAAGTTTTATTTTTGCTTTTTAGGGTAGCTAGTGGGAGTGGAATGGATGACGATCTAAAAAGCCTTTCTTATTAAAAAAAATAATAAACAATATTTTAGAACAACTTCAGACTTACAGGAAAAGTGTGAAAGTACAGAGAATTCCCATGTGCCTTGTATCTAGCTTCCTCTATTATTAACATCTTACATTGGAATAGTACATGTGTTACAATTGATGAATCAATCTTGATACATCTTTATTCATCAAAATCAATACTTTATTTGAATTTCCTTAGTTTTTGCCTCTGGTCTTCTTCCTGTGCCAGGATTCTATTTGAGATACCACATTAAGTTTAGTCCTCCTGTCTCCTTAGTCTCCTCTGGGCTGTGACAGTTTCTCAGACTCTGCTTATTTTTGCTGACCTTGACAATCGGAGGAGTACCGATCAGGTATTTGATAAATTGGGATCTGTCTGATGATTTGCTCGTGATCAGACAGGGATTAAGAGTTTTTGGGAGGAAGACCACAGAGGTCAAGTGTCATCTTCACTATATATCAGCACAACTTCTCATAGAGGCGCTACATTTTCCTCCATCAGTAGGCTACGACCTAAAAATATATAAGCCCCTTCTGGCCAAAGTAGTTCTACGAGGGATCTGTCACTTCCACAAGCTCCCCGATCCACTTGGACTAAAGCTGGAGTCTTATTTCACTTCATTTGTTTATGAATCCTAATATTTATCCTGCAGCCTGCTCTTTTCCTAGAAAACATCTTTCATTATAAACCTGAAATATTTAGGATGCACAGAGGTTGTTTACTCTCATACAGAGAATATAATTTCAAACTCGTTCTAGAAAATCAAGTATACCTTCGTATACTTGTGTCAACTAAAAAAAGATGCATAACATGAGTGTTGCAAGTTATGCCTTATTTGGGGCAAAATGAAGGCTTCTGCCCAGGAGACAGCACCTCAGATGGCTCTGAGAAACTGCTCCAAAGAGGTACTGAGGGAAAGTCAACACATAAGGTTCTGGTGAAGGGGGAATTTAGTGCGATCAAGCACTTGATTTACAAGAGGTTTTCTGCTGGGCTTGAGGAGCCGGTGTATCATGAAGGGTGCTTTTCTGGATATGAGGAGATGCAAGGATTGGGATCACGACGTCAGTTCCTGAAAATTTCCATCTAAAGACCTGTCCCACCAGCTCCCCCGGAGCGCAGGGCGCCTCACTCTCCACCCTGAACTGCCTTCAGCGCGTGTCAGAGGTCACAGCCGCACAGCACGGGATCCAGCCTCTGCAGAGGCAGAAGGCAGATGCCCGCGGCAAGCGCGTGTTGGAGTTGACCCTTGATACCGAGCAGGGCTCTGTGGGGCTCCTGCGCTCAGACGTCCGGCGTCCCGCATTCCCAGTTTGCAGGAAGCAGCCTCCTGACCTTCCCTGAGTTCCATCTGACCTCCGAACAGCTGCTAATTAGACAAGAAAGGCGGCCCTAGAGAAGGCAGGAAGGGTCAAGAGGAACAATAGCACAACCCTGGGGGAGGTCCTGGCTCCCCCTCCAGGCACACGTACAGCCATCTCTGAGCTCTTTTCAGACACTGGCCCCCCATCAGGCGGGAGAAGTTAGCTGTATGCTGCCCACAAACAGACCAGCGGATCCAGGCATTGGGGATGCTGCCTCCCCCTTACCTCACCACCAGCCAATCAGAAGAGTGCTCACGAGCTGATCACAGCCTCTCGGAAGCATTACTGTAGAATACCTCACTGCCTCCTCCAGGCTGGGACACACTGTTTTGAGGGCGTTGCCTGCTGTGGCCCCCTTGGTCTTGCAAAGCAATAAAGCTGTTCTTTTCTACTTCACCCAAAACTCTGCCTTTGAGAATTAATTTGGTGTTGGGGTACAGAGGCCCGATTTGGCTTCATACTTATGTGCAAAGATTCTTGACATTTCAGTGTTTTAAGAAAAAGCTGCTGAACATTGACATTGGACTTGTTAGTGATCTTACATTTTCAGATGTCTCTGTCACAGCTGAGTAGTTATAGGTACAATTTTTCTTTAACAAAACTCCTGGGGCTGCGTGGGAACACAAGGGCTTAATGAGCATCTCCTCTGCATATTATACCCAATTTCATAACCACAGTAGCCCCATAAGTCAGGTGTAATCATTTGCATTTTATGCATGAGGAAGCATTCTGGGACCCCAGGTCACAAGACTGACAAATGATGAGCCAGAAAGCTTGAATGGCCCATGTTATTTCTGTGATATGGCCCATATCTGCTGGAGGTGAGAAGTCTGTGTACTCGGAGGAGATGTTCCCCTTAGAGGTACAAGACTTCTGCCTTGGAGAATTTCCAGGCTTCAGGAATCTTCCTGAAAAATGTATGTTTTTTTTTTCTTTCTGGCATTGTCACAGCCTTTGCATGCTTGATTTAAACAAATCTTTACACTTCTTCACTTGATTTATGTTTATACAATGATTCTTGCTCCTTTTTAGATAATAATGTTAAGATATGTCTTTATTATATTTTCTCACAAAAATATTCAGGACTTTCCCAGAAAGCCAGGTGAGGGTGACTTTGATAATAAAGTGAACTCTAAAAATACTTCATTGTAATCAATAACTGATCAATATGAAAATAGTTACAACAATGTGACAAAGCAGTTTCTTTCTATAACACATAAGGAGCTCAAAGGACTTTATGAGAAAAAGAGCAATCCAATGGAATCCTGAGCAAAGCTCATGAGCAGACAGTTTTCAAATGAAGCAAAAATGGCTAGTAAATATATGCAAAGCCATTCAGCCTCTTTACTAATCAAATAAATGCAAATTTAAACAACAGTATGGTTTTGACATATCAAATTGGCAAAGATTTAATATGCTAATACCCAGAGTTGGCAAGAAAGTGAAAAGGAACAACATTTTAGTGATACCTATTATAGCTTTAATGTATGTTTCCTTCGAGCCAAAAATTCCACTTACAGGGATTTTTCCTGTAGAAATATTTGTCTGAGTGTGCAAAGATATGTTTCCCAGGATGTTAAATGCCATTGTTTACAAATTACATAAAAGAGGAAGCACCTGAAATGTTAATTAATCGAGGCTTGTTGAAATAAATTACAGCACACACAGCGGAAAGCTATGCAGTCATTAAAAAAAGATAAAATGGGGTCCTGTACATCCACATTAGATGGCTTTACTACGTTATTTGCACACCTCTTTTGAATGTAGCTGGGAAGGAGCTTTGTAAGAAAGAGAATTCTAAACTCAGCATGCTGTCGACTGAGAAGACAAGAGAGCACCGTCTTAAAGTTGAGAGTTATGTTTTATCTGGCAGAAGTTTTTTAGGACTTCAAGCCCAGAGGCAGTATCTCAACTAACCCTCAGAAAACTGCTCCAGGGAGGTGAAGGGGGTGGGGCGAGATACAGAGGAGTTTTGTAAGACAGGGCAGGTGATCCCATAGTCAAAAGAGCATTGTTAATCACAGAAAACTAGACATCTCCAGTAAGGGAATTGAGCATTTTTTCGTGTTTGGGAAGATGCAGAAGTCTGGCTCACTGACGTCATTTCTTTGACATGCATTTCCGCTCTGGAGCCAGCATCCTGTGTTTTCACATCCTGAGTTCCCTCAGGACTAGCCTGCTCACCTTTTGGAGGTGGCTGTAGTCGCTGATGACCCTGATGTCCTTTGTTGACCGATACGGCAGGAAATATTCCATTTCTCTACGCGCTTAGTTCTTCTCTGGGTAAAGCTGTGCAGTCATCTGTGCACAGACCCGAGATTTAAGAAAATATTTGTCAGTAGAGGGAGGGTGTTACGACCAGAAAGCTCAGAAATTCATTGAAAACACATTGGATTGAAGTCATTTTGTATTAACTGTCTGTGGTGACTCCAGGAAATATCAACAGCAGAGAAGTTATACGAAATAGGTCTTTAAACATGGAGATTGCATTAATCGAATGGTTACTAACCTGATTTCTTTATCACATACTGAATACTATAGAATAAAAATATGCAAATATTATATAAAATGTTCCTGTATGATTCGACTTTAAATAATTGCTCTTCAACTCTAACCCATTTGAAAAAAAATGCTGGTCTGAAGTGTTTCCTGAGGCTTTGTCCCTAGATAGTCAAAGCATTTCGCATAAGTTCTTGTGCCTGATACAGAGTGAGGCCGGACAAAATGAGAAGTCGGAGCAGAGGAGGGTACTTACTGGGCCATGGAAGTAGTCAGGTGACTCAGGCCCTAAAAAACCTCAAGCTCCCCAGCAGGTTTTGGTAAAGCACCTTTAAAAGCCAGAGGAGGGAGGGCTGTTTGCAGGGTGTGTGATCCGTTTGTGCAGCATTCTCTGATTGGCTGATGGTGACGTAGTGGGAGGGGTCACAGGGTGAACTCTGTCAGTCCTTAGGCTCAGGAGACCTGGGGCTCTGTGCTCAAGGTCATCAAGCGCGTAACATCTTCCATTCAGTGGGACGCTTTTTACACCTGCGAACCAGTTCAGGACAGGTGCATCAAACACTATTATCTAGGTACTTCAGAGAGGAGCTAAAGCAGAGGACATGGAGGAAGGCCTGTCCTGGGAAGGCCCCTTAGGGTCCTGAAAGTGCTCATTGCTCAGTCATGTAAGATTCTTTGCAACCCATAGAAGGTATACCGCCAGACTCCTCTGTCCACGGGATTCTCCAGGCAAGAATACTGGAGTGGGTTGCCATTTCCTTCTCCAGGGGATCTTCCCGACCCAGGGCTCAAACCTAGATCATGGCAGGCTGATTCTTTAGCATCTGAGCCACCAGTTAGGTGACCATAGCATCCTGCTCTGTTACAAAAGCTGGTTTAAAGACAAGCTTCTCACAGCGTCGCTCAAATAATTTGCTTCTTTAGAAATATTTTAGTTATGTCATACTGATGAGAGGAAAGGGCTGGAAGCCAACAGAATGCAGTCAGTCTGAGAGGTAAACATGTCACCTGGAGAATCACTGGGTGATAGAACAGGAGAATTCAGGCACGTGGGGAGTGTGGAGCTGACCCAGACTTTCAGCAGAAAAATAAACTTCTGGCATCCAGGGTGGAGGTTGTCCTCTTGATGTTTATGACATTTCAACATCCTTACTTCTACCTCAGATCTTCTGAACTAAACCTAGAGCAGTGACACCCCTGGATTTTCTCACATAGGTCTAGGGCTTTAAGTATACCATGCATCTTACTGATGCTCAGCCTAATTTGGGTTCAGAAAAAGAGTGATTCCAGTCATTTTTAATGTGAAAGGCTAAGAGCTCAGTTCAGTTCAGTCACTCAGTCATGTCCGACTCTCAGTGACTGCTTGGACTGGAGCACGCCAGACTTCCCTGTCACTCACCAACTGCTGGAGCTTACTCAGACTCATGTCCATCACATTGGTGATGCCATCCAGCCATCTCATCCTCTGTCATCCCCTTCTTCTCCAGCCTGCAAAATTTCCCAGCATCAGGGTCTTTCCCAGTGAGTCAGTTCTTCGCATCAGGTGGCCACGGTATTGGAGCTTCTGCTTCAGCATCAATCCTTCCAATGAATATTCAGGGCTGATTTCCATTAGGATGGACTGGTTGGATCTCCTTGAGAGTCCAAGACTCTCAAAAGTCTTCTCCAACACCACAGTTCAAAAGCATCAATTCTTCTACACTCAGCTTTCTTTATAGTTCAACTCTCACATCCATAAGTGACTACTGGAAAAACCAAAGCTTTGACTAGATGGACCTTTGTTGAAAAAGTAATGTCCCTGCTTTTTAATACACTGTCTAGGTTAGTCATAACTTTTCTTCCAAAGAGCAAGCATCTTTTAATTTCATGGCTGCAATCACCATCTGCAGTGATTTTGGAGCTCCCCAAAATAAAGTCTGTCACTGTTTCCACTATTTCCCCATCTATTTGCCATGAAGTGATGGGACCAGATGCCATGATCTTAGTTTTCTGAATGTTGAGCTTTAAGTCAACTTTTTCACTCTCCTCTTTCACTTTCATCAAAAGTCTCTTTAGTTCTTCTCACTTTCTGCCATAAAGGTGGTGTCACCTGCATATCTGAGGTTACTGATATTTCTCCCAGCAATCTTGATTCCAGCTTGTGCTTCCTCCAGCCCAGCACTTTGCATGATGTACTCTCCGTATAAGTTAAATAAGCAGGGGGACAATACACAGCCTTGACATACTCCTTTCCTGATTTGGAACCAGTCTGTTGTTCCATGTCCAGTTCTAACTGTTACTTCATGACCTGCACACAGATTTTTCAGGAGGCAGGTCAGGTGGTCTGGTATTCCCATCTCTTTAAGAATTTTCCACACTGTGTTGTGAGCCATACAGTCAAAGGCTTTGGTATAATCAACAAAGCAGAAGTAAATATTTTCCTGGAACTCTTGCTTTTTCAATGATCCAGCAGATGTTGGCAATTTCGTCTCTGATTCCTCTGTCTTTTCTAGATCCAGCTTGAACATCTGTAATTTCATGGTTCACATACTGTTGAAGCCTGGCTTGGAGAATTTTGAGCATTACTTTGCTAGCATGTGAGATGAATGCAATTGTGCGATAGTTTGAGCATTCTTTGGCATTGCCTTTTTGGGATTGGAATGAAGACTGACCTTTTCCAGTCCTGTGGCCACTACTAAGTTTTCCAAATTTGCTGACATATTAAGTGCAACACTTTCACAGCATCATCTTTCAGAATTTGAAGTAGCTCAAGTGGAATTCCATCACCTCCACTAGCTTTGTTAGCAGTGATGCTTCCTAAGGCCCACCTGACTTCACATTCGAGGGTGTCCAGCTCTAGGTGAGTGGGAGTGATCACACCTTCGTGATTATCTGGGTCATGAAGATCTTTTTTGTATAGTTCTTCTGTGTATTCTGGCCACCTCTTCTTAATATCTTCTGCTTCTGTGAGGTCCATACCATTTCCATCCTTTATTGAGCCCATCTTTGCATGAAATGTTCCCTTGGTATCTCTAATTTTCTTGAAGAGATTTCTAGTCTTTCCCACTCTATTGTTTTCCTCTATTTCTTTGCAATGATCACTGAGGAAGGCTTTGTTGTCTCTCCTTGCTATTCTTTGGACCTCTGCATTCGAATGGGTATATCTTTCCTTTTCTCCTTTGCTTTTTGCTTCTCTTCTTTTCACAGCTATTTGTAAGGCCTCCTCAGACAGCCATTTTGCTTTTTTGCATTTCTTTTTCTTGGGGATGGTCTTGCTCCCTGTTTCCTGTACAAAGTCACAAACCTCTGTCCATAGTTCATCAGGCACTCTGTCTATCAGATCTAGTCCCTTCAATCCATTTCTCACTTCTACTCTATAGTCATAAGGGATTTGATTTAGATCATACCTGAATGGACTAGTGGTTTTCCCCACTTTCTTCAATTTAAGTCTGAATTTGACAATAAGGAGTTCATGATCTGAGTCACAGTCTGCTCCCAGTCTTGTTTTTGCTGACTGTGTAGAGCTTCTCCATCTTTGGCTGCAAAGGATATAATCAGTCTGATTTCAGTGTTGGCCATCTGGTGATGTCCATGTGTAGAGTCTTCTCTTGTGTTGTTGGAGGAGAGTGTTTGCTATGACCAGTGCATTGTCTTAGCAGAACTCTGTTAGCCTTTGCCCTGCTCATTCTGT
>CM035296.1:45863730-45909595 GCA_020226075.1 Hydropotes inermis | reverse complement strand
AGAAGTCTTGTTTCAACTCAGTAAAACCAAGGGACAGCCACAGGAGAAAAAGGAATAGAACACAGCTTCAAGGCTAAGGGTAATGAGCTACAATTCCTTGCTTCTGAGTTGTGAAGACAAACCCAGGTCTGAAATTCTATAGCTTATGAATCCACAGGGGAGAGATTTTAAATAGAAAGGACTTTCCATGATTATCTTTCTAGCATACCTGTATGTTTCTGAGCAAATCTATCTGGGCATGAGAATAGGATGTAAGCAAGCATTTGTGATACTGTAAAGAATATTTCTGGGTGGGTCTGCATCCCTCTGTTCTCTAGTGGACTTCTGACTGCACTCAAGCTCTTCATGGAGAGCTATTGATCATTTTCAACAAGTATCTATTGAGACACCAGAGTGGAGTCCTGCCCCAAGGCCACAGAGACAGAGTCCAGAACCAGGATCAGCTCAGAATTAAGCCCCTTTGTAGTCATTGCCAAAAATCCCCTGATCATTACCAGCCACCTTCCTGATGCCAAATTAGGCAAAAATACCCATCCCAGTAGCCACCCTGCAGTGCCCGAAGCAACCACCTAATGCCGACCTTCCAGAGGAAGTTTTCTTTGTCTTGAGGCTGTAAAAACTGGCTACTAACCCGTGAAAAGCGTTGACTCTCCCTGCTGCACCAGGAGGTTTGCCTGCTTGCAGGACCCACATTATCTCTGCTGTCTGTTCTTAATAAACTCACTCCCTTCTGAAATGCTCTGTGTGTGGAACTTGTTTTCCAACCTGTGCTTAAACAGTCACCACAGCTAGTATGCGCCTATCATGGTGTGAGCGTTCAGTTCGTGGTGTGAGCGCATGGTGTGAGCGGGATAGTCAGGAGTCTGCCCCAAGGAGCTAACGATCTAGTGCAGGGTTCTGGGTTCTCCTAGGGCTTGGCTTGGCTTGCCCGTCTGAGGGCCGGTTCTGCTGGCTCCCAGGACAGCCTCTGTCCTCCCCTTCCGGTCCTGTTTGCCTTGGAGATGAGGGCTACCAACACCTACAGGACCAGCTCTGCTGACAGCGCCTGGACGGCGCGCTGCTGCTCTGATGGCACTGAGCAAACTGCCCCCAGGCTGGAGGCACACCTGTCACAGTGGCGAAGGACCTTGCCCAGGCTGCCATCAGCTGAGAATGCCGACACTACCGCTGTTCATACGGCCACCTCCTCACTCTACTCTGTCTCAGTTCAAAGGACACCTTGTCATGGCAGTCCTTGCTGACAACCCTATTTCGAGGACTATTTCTACCATTACTCTCTGGCTGTTTACAGAAGAGGCTGTTGTTAATATTTATGCCCAGACAACTAATATAAACAAGGACCATGTCAGGCAAACAGAGATGTACGTTCATCCTCATCTGGTGACTGAGGGGAACAGTTTCAAGAGAGTGGAGTGATAGAGATGAGAACTACACCAGTGAAATTCACTCCCAACACTCTTGCTCAGATGCTGGATGAAAAATGACCTCTTTCTCCACCTCTCCCTGCTAGGCTTGTAGCTGCTAGAATTGTGAATATGGCTGATAAATACTTTGCCATTAACTTGAGGTCAAGCAATAAAGGCAACAGAGAGCCCTCTATCAAGAGATGGAGCTTCCTGCTGGTAACATTGAGCACTTGGATCCAGACAAGCCTAAAGCTCGTGTTAACTGGAACCATCATGACATTTTCCTCCTACCCTCTTTAAAAGGCTTAAGTTAGATTTCTCATATTTACAATCCCCAAATAATCCATATCAGTCTTTCCCTTCTGTAAGTAGATCCTTGTGGACCGTTATCCACCAGTCGCCTGGACACAGCCAGACATGTCTGGGTGGGGCGTAATCTAAGCAGCATATTAAAAAGCAGAGACGTTACTTTCCTGACAAAGGGCTGTCTAGCCAAAGCTATGGTTTTTCCAGCAGTCATGTATGGATGTGAGAGTAGGACCATAAAGAAAACTGCATACCGAAGAACTGATGCTTTTGAACTGTGGTGTTGGAGAAGATTCCTGAGAGTCCCCTGGACTGCAAGGAGATTCAACCAGTCAGTCCTAAAAGAAATCAGTCCTGAATATTCATTGGAAGGACTGATGCTGAAGCTGAAGCTCCAATACTTTGGCCACCTGATGGACTGACTCACTGGATAAGACTCTGATGCTGGGAAAGACTGAAGGCAGGAGGAGAAGGGGATGACAGAGGATGAGATGGTTGGATGGCATCACCGACTCTACGGACATAAGTTTGAGCAAGCTCCAGGAGCTGGTGATGGACAGGGAAACCTGGCGTGCTCCAGTCCATAGGACTGCAAAGAGTTGGACATGACTGAGCAACTGAACTAAACTGAACTGAAAGGTAGATTAAACTCAGTCTGCTCTCCCTGCCACACAGGAAGGCTTTTCAGGTCAATGCCTTGAAGAGCATTTACTTATACTAGCATTTCAATGGGTAAGTGGGATCATATGGTGGATTTTATACGTATTGACAATGAGTTGGTATTGGTATTTGAGCAACCCGTAAAAGTCAACCTGCAAGAAAAGCAATGCCACAGCTACCTCTTTAGAAATGAGCTTTGCTCTATGAAACACTGGGGGTCATCTTGAAATCAATCCAACAACAAAAGCTTTGCCTTGGAGCTTCCCTGGTGGTCCAGTGGTCCATTGGTTAAGAATTCACCTGCCAGTGTAGGGGACATGGGTTCGATCCCTGGTCTGGGAATGAAGAACCCACATGCTGCAGGGCAACCAAGCCCGTTTGCTAGAACTACCGAAACCTGTGCGCCTGAGCCCGCAGGAGAAGACGCCAGCACAGGAGGCCTGTGCGCCGCAACTGGAGAGTAGCTCCTGCTCGCCATGACGAGAGAAAGCCTGTGGGCCACAGGGAAGACCGGTGCAGCCAGAGAGAAACGAGTGAAAAGCAAACCGAAACAAGATGAAAAGCGAAAGTCTTGCCTGTGAAAGTGCTGTCCGCAGAATAGCCGGACCATCCATCCAGAACCAAACTGAGGTCCATCTCTGTCAAGGAAACGAAGACGGTTTCAAATTCCATGCTAGTTGCTTTCTCTTCTCTCTCTCTCTCTCTCTCTCTAACCTTTCTTTAAGATGTTGTTTCCATCAGCAGGCAAGAAGAGAACTGGATTTTCACATAGCCTCTCAGGAGTTATCCTACATAGAGTAAGCTTATTTTGAATTTGGGGGGAAAAAAAAACAACTCTGTAGCTAGAAGGATACAGAAGAGAGGCTAGAAGTGAATAGGAAAAAAATGGCAAGGGCTGAAATCAGTTTGTGGGCTCTAGGGTGGAAAGAACATCCCACACAGATGCCCTGACCCAGTGCCTCTTCAGAAGGCACATCCAGAGGCAGGGCCAGAACCGAGCTGTGCAAGCAGAAGATTGAACGTGTCCATCCACCCAGCAAGCCTGGGTAAACCCTCATTCTTGTTAGCAAAGCAATTAGTCCTCACGGTCACTGGAGCATTGAAATAAGGCAGTTTGGGTGTTACTTGTCTTACTCCCCCATAGTAACCAGACATGAAACACATCCAAACTGGGACAGAACAAACCTCCGTAACTTTCAGTGACCAGCTGCTTCCATTTTGGAGGCAGGTTGAGGAGACAGAGCAACGTGGAGGTGACATTTAATTTCAAGATCTCCCCACCACTGCCACTCGGCATCGGCATGCTCCTTTCAAAGGGCACAGATGTTTCCTGAGCATCTATCAGACACGAGGTGATCTCTGACACGTGACTGCATCGAAGCCTCCCGCGTAGGATTCGCACCAGCCTGTCTTGAGGAGGCACAGCTTATATGGAATACGCACATATGCTAGAAACGGTGGCGATGGGTAAGGGGTGCAAATGGGTCCGCCTGGAGCCAGGAACCAGCAGAACCAATTCCCAGTTCCAGATCCACCACAGCCTTTGCGATGCGACCTCAGCAATACCGTCTGTCCTTCAGTTTCCCTTAAAAGACAATGTGCAACACCTAGATGATCAGAGGAGTGGTGTTCCTGCAATAAAAGTGGCACTCTAATCTTCTTTATAGAAATGTGTTTCCAAAGACTTGGCCTGGTAACTATAGCGGAGGCATTTCACACTCAGACTTAACCAGTGGGGGTGTGGAGGAGGCTGTAAATTGATCCCACTGCTCTCGCCATGGAGTTCAGTCTTTCCAGATGGTACATTCAATTAGAGTTCTTCTCAGCATCTTAAATGAAACCTATTGAGAAGTGATAGTTCATTTTAACAGTGTACACTCTACTTGGGGGCACAAGCATATCAACGTGCTATTCCTGACATGCTGGTACTCCTCCATAGATCGTGGCATGGGACCCGCCGTAACTTCCCCTAGTCAGACTTATACAAGGAGAAAGACAGTGTCATTCTCTCTGTGGAGTATTGGTCTCTCCCCCTTGAGCAGGGTTTCTCTTCCTTGGCCATACTGACACTTGGAGTTGGATCGTTCTTTATTGGGGGGCTGTCTTGCTCACCAAGGGCTGTTTATTAGCATCTATGGCCTCTACCTGCTAGATTCCATGGCAACCCCGCCCCCAGGCTGAACAACCAAAACCATCCCCAGACACTGCCAGCTGTTTCCTGGGAGTAAAATCACCCCCCGGTTGAGAATCATTGCCTTAGAAGATTGGTGTAAATGACCTACAGAATGCTTGATGTATAAGGTCTAGAGGGCTGAGTGATCATGTATGTAATCACCCATTTCATAAACAAAGAAACATCAGAGAAACCTGGCAACTTGCTTCAGGTAACACAGGTAAGCAGCACAGCATGCTTTAGGAACTGGTCTTCTGACAACTCCCCGATCACCTTATCTAGCTCCTGGGAGTGGTAAAAGAATTATATTCTCTTCTACTGGGCCACATTAAGAAATAGAAAGTGGGGCTTCGCTGGTGGCTCAGTCAGTAAAAAATCCACCTGCCAATGTAGGAGACAGAGACGTGGGTTTGATCCCTGGGTCGGGAAGATCCCCTGGAGAAGCAAATGGCAACCCATTCCAGGCTTCTTGCCTGGAGAATTCCATGAACAGAGGAGCCTGGAGGGCTATAGTCCATGGGGTTGCAAAGAATAGGACATGACTTAACAACTAAACAATCATAGTATTTTACTGCAATTTAAAAGGAAAATAAAAGGAAACAAAAAAGCAGACTCCTATTCTCAGAAACTGCCATCATTGGCTTATCTCCTATAGTCTCATCAGGAGACAGAGTTCAGCCCAGATGGCTCCAACGAAGGGATTAAAATGAGGGACTGTGTCCCTCACTGTGGACAGGGCTGTGGAGGCATGCAGAGGGATGTGACTACTCTAAGGGCTGGTGGGCAGAGGATGGAGACTGCGCTATTCAAGCTGGTGTGAGCTGAGCCATGACGAAGCTCAGCTCGAGATGAGCAGTGTCCACACCTGCTACTGCAGGGATGTGAGGACCAGATGGCTTTGGGGCAGTCATAAACCTGAGATTATGGCTTTCCTCAAGGCAGAAGCAAAGTGAAAATGAAAGTTGCTCAGTTGTGGCCGACTCTTTGCAACCCCATGGACTATACAGTCCACGGAATTCTCCAGGCCAGAATACTGGAGTGGGTAGCCTTTCCCTTCTCCAGGAGATCTTCCCAACCCAGGGATTGAACCCAGGTCTCCTGCATTGCAGGCGGATTCTTTACCAGCTGAGCCACCAGGGGAGCCCAAAAATACTGGAGTGGGTAGCCTATCCCTTCTCCAGGGGATCTTCCTGACCCAGGAATCGAACCAGGGTCTCCTGCATTGCAGGCAGATTCTTTACCAACTGGGCTACCAGAGAAGCAAAGAGGGGGGTGGAAGTGTTGTAGGTGTCAACTTCTCCCCTCAACAAATGTCCAAAAAGAACCAAGTTAAATAGATAACGTCCCCTTCACATGAGCCAAAGAACCCAGACAAGTTCTCTTGCGTTTCATCACCGAAGACAACCACTGTCTCCTGCCCTATGCTGAGAAAGCCATCACAGGTGCCATGACATCCATGGTCTCAGGTGTTTTCCAGTCCAGCACATCAGGAGCGGGCTGGCTGCTCACTTCGCCACTCCCTCTCCAAAGCTTTACGGGCCATTATCCTTCGTGACTTCAAGGTGAGATCTCAGCATGCCGTAAAAACTGCTCATTTTCCACTGTTTCTCACATAACAGGCAAATTTATTTCCCTTATAAAACAGGAATTGCAGGTGTAAATGCCACCTACACAGCTATTTCACTGCAGGGGCCACCCCTTGAAAAAGAGTATCTTATCTGTGGGACAAGTTTTCCGTGGTTTAAACCAAGTTCAAAGAGAAACAGCCACAAACTTAGTTTCCTCCTTCTTTCTTCATTCTTTTTTATTCTGTTTGTTAAATATGTTTTATATTTAAGCCAGCAGTTACGGAGCACGATGTTATCTTTTTCAGCTTTATTGAGTTAAAGTGCACAAATAAAATTGTACGTACACTTAAACGTACAGTTCGATGATTTGCTATATGTATACATTATGCAAGGATTCTCAGCATTTCGTTAACACATCCGTCACCTCACATATTTAACTTTGTGTGTGTGTGAGGGGACATGTACCTTCCACTCGCTTAGCAAATTTTAATTTTACATTGCAATCTGAAGTTATAGTTCCCGTGCTAATACTTCGCATTCTCAGAACTTACTCTTTTTAGTTTTTAGTTTGTGTTTTTTCTTTTTTTTCATTTTTACGATGTGCTGGTCTCTGCCGTACAGCAACGCGAATCAGCCACAGGCGCACACGCATCCCCGCCTCTAGAGCCGCCCTCCTCTCCCGCCGGGAGACCCGGCAACGGGGCCGCCGCACGCGCCCCGAGAAGAGCGCGCCTGCAAGACGCGTGTGCCCGGGTGATCGTTCCGCGCGCTAACAGTGGCCGGGCCGTGGAAGCAGCCTAGACGTCCGTCAACAGACGAATGGGTAAAAGAACTTGCTGTTTTGATGGACAGTCTGTTCCCTTTGACCAACCTCACTACCGCCCCGACTTCCCAGCCCCAGCACGGCCATTCTACTCTTGTTACTTTATGCTAGGCTTCGGATTAGGGTCCATGGATAACCGTATTTGTCTTTGTCTGGCTTATGCCATTTAGCATAATACTTGACAGGTTCGCCCACGTTGCTGCCCAAAGCAAAGTCTGCTGGCATCTATACACTGCCTTGTGTGAAATAGGTAACTAGCTGGAACCTGCTGGGCAGCCCTGGGGGTCCGCTCGGCCTTCTGCGGTGGCCTGGGCCTTCTGCGGTGGCCTGGGGAGGTGGGATGGGAGGGTGGGGAGGGAGGCCTGGGACACGTGTACACACATGACTGAGTCACGCCGTCCTACAGCAGAAAGCCACACAGCACTGCAGAGCAATTATATTCCGATTTAAAGAGCTGAGTGATAGTCCCTTGTGCGCTCACACTCATTTCTTTACCCATTCATTTGCTAACAGAACCTTAGGTGGCTTCTAGACCTTTTGCGAATATTACTGTGATGAACGTGGGACTGCAGCTGCCTCTTTGAAACAGTGATTTCTGTTCTCTCCGGATACATGCTAGGAAGTGGGATAGACAGATCATACGTTTGCTCTATTTTTAATTTATTGAGGGATTTCCATCTGATTTTCCATAACGGCTGTACCTGTTTACATTCCTACCAATGGGGTATGAGGATTCCGTCTTTCTTCACATCTTCCCCAGAATGTCCTATTTCCTGTCTTTTTGACCATAGCATTCTAGCGGGTGAAAAGTGATATCTCGTCGTGGTTCTGGCTTGCAGCTCTCCGATGATTAGTGATGTCTTGCTCCTTTTCTTATACCTGTCGACTGTCTGTACGACTTTTTTAGAAATATGTCCAGTCAGGTTCTTTGCCCATTTTTAAATTGGATTGTTGATGTTTGTGGGTGTTGGGCTTTTGGTTTTATTTATTTTTTCTTCTTTTGCTATTGAGTTCCTTCTGTATTTGGAGCACCAGTTTCTTATCAGATATGTGCTTTGCAAACATTATGTTCCATTGAGTAAGTTGCCTTTTCATTTTGTGGATGGCTGTCTTCACTGTGCAGAGCTCTTTAGTTTGAGGTAGTCCCACCCACCGTATATTTTTGCTTTTGGTGCCAATTCCAAAAAATCATCGAAAAAGCCCCATGTGAGGACACGAGGGAAACATCGGCAGGTTAAGGAGAGAGGCCTCAGGAGACCCCGACCCTGTGGCCCGTGACCTCCAGAACCGTATGTTCCATTTTTGTTGTTGTTGTTGTTACAGCGCATTTTAGGGCTTTCTTCTTGAATGCCAGCATCTTCCACTAGCATCTCACCAGCCAGTACCACATGACCACCTGCTGAGAGAGAGGCTGAGAGATGGATATTTTACTGAGGTGCTGGGCCGCTCACCCCTCCAACAGAGTTGAGACGGAGAGGTGGAAAGGAGAATGAAATCGATTTGGAGCAAGAGGATCAAATGCAGGGCAGAGAGAGAGTGTTCATCCGGGATGCCCTGTGAGATGGTTATAGGGGATGTGGGGCACGCGCTGCACCTGAGACAAGGGCGGAGGAAGGAAAATTCATGGAGAGGGGTCCTCGGAGCCAAGACGGGAAGTCCGAGACCGTGAGTCATGCAGGAACCAGTGAGGTCAGGGCTGAGGGTACGTGGGCAGGCGAGGTGAGGTGAGGTGCAAGAACACACAGTTGGGGGCGAGCTGGGAGTATACTGGGTGGCTAGGGCAGTCATAATAAACCCTGAGGGGCTTCTGCAACAGAAATGCATCTTCTCACAGGTCTGGAGGCTAGGAGTTTGAGATCAAGCTGTCAGCAGAGATGGTTTCTTCTGAGGCTTCTCTCCGGGGCTTATAGACAGTCATCTTCACCCTGTCTCGTCGCATGATCTTTCCTGTGTGTGTCTGTGTCCAAATCACCCCTTCTCACAGGAGTGTGTGTGCTTGCTTGCCCAGCTGTGTCCGACCTTCACGACCCCTGGGCTGCAGCCTGCCTGGCTCCTCTGTCCGTGGGATTTCTCAGTCTAGAATACTGGAGTGGGTTACCATTTCTTCCTCCAGGGGACTCTTCTAACCCAGCCATCAAACCCACATCTCTGATGTCTCCTGCACTGGCGGGTGGAATCTTAACCACTGCTCCACCTGGGAAACCCACAATGATACCAAATACCAGCTGAATTCCGGGGAGTGGCTCCCACCTGGTTTCCAGGACTGTCTCCCCAATGAGCCAATTCAGGGTCTTAATTCTGCCCTTTCCTGGATTTCAGATGATGTTTGAATAGCTTGCAATCATTGCTTTCCCCCTTTCCACTCAGGTTTCAGTTGAGCCTTTGTGTACATGCAGCCCTACCTCTTTCAGTGGGAGTGAGAAAATTCTGGGATTGTCAAGCTCAGATTTGGTGCTAAATTAATTCATCAAGTTTTTCGTCGTTGTTAAATGGACAACATGGTTCTACAAAAGGATAATTGCATTCTCAGTCTCTGCACAGCCTAGTATAATAGCAGTTATCCTGTGTGACAACTTAAATTTAAATTAATTAAAATTCGTAAAATTAAAATTCAGTTCTTCAGTCACAGTAGCCACGTGTCGAACAAGCAAACATAGAATATTTCCAGTTTTGTAAAAAATTCTACCAGATTAGTTCTTAAAGAATCACTGATTCAGTTATTGCATTTCTGCACTTTGATTATAAAGCATGTTTTTCCCCTGTGGTCCTCCCGCCACACGCATGAAGTTGGTCTAATAATGAAAGATCACTGGTTACAAGGTTTGCTTTGTTTGCAATAGTGTTTTGGTTGCTCTTATCAAGTTGATTCACAAAATAATACACCTGCTGGGTTTTTGACTGGTGCCTTTATTATTTCACCAATATAATTTGCTTGTGTGGTTAATAGAACTTATGTCTAAGCTTTGTTCTATATCCAGCTGCTTGCCTGTTCTTGACTCTCATCCATTTCAGTTCGCTCAGTCATGTCTGACTCTTTGCGACCCCATGACCTGCAGCATGCCAGGCTTCCCTGTCCATCACCAACTCCCGGAGCTTGTTCAAGCTCAAGTCCATCGAGTTGGTGATGCCATCCAACCATCTCATCCTCTGTCATCCTCTTCTCCCGCCTTCGATCTTTCCCAGCCCATCAGCATCTTTTCAAATGAGTTGGTCTTTTGCATCTGGTGGCCAAAGTATTGGAGCTTCAACTTCAGCATCAGCCCTTCCAATGAATATTCAGGACTGATTTCCTTTAGGATGGACTGGTTGGATACCCTTGCAGTTCAAGGGACTCTCAAGATTCTTCTCCAATACCACAGTTCAAAAGCATCAATTCTTCGGCACTCAGCTTTCTTTGTGGTCCAGCTCTCACATCCATACATGACCACTGGAAAAACCATAGCTTTGACTAGATGGACCATTCTTCCCTTATTCAGCAGGCACTTATGGAGGGTGTGTACTCCATGCTTACAGAGTGTGATGTACAGACAACCTAACATGATGTTGAGGATCTGGACTCCAACGTCCTCGGTCTTGTTCCATCACTTTCTAGCTTGGTCTCTCATTTTCTTAGCTGTAAGATAAGAATGATGACATAGACCTCATGGGGTTGTGAAAATGAAAGGAGCACCTGCTATAGAGCACGGGAACGCTACTCAGTGCTCTGTGGTGACCTCAATGGGAAGGAAATCCAAAAAAGAGGGGCTCCCTGTGTACCTGTGGTTGATTCACTTCACCATACAGCACAAGCAAAGGCCGCAATGTAAAGCAACTGTGCCCAATAAAAAAAATAAAATTAAAAGATAGAAAATCAAACAAGCTAAAACATGCAGTTCTTAACACAAAGGTTATCATACACCAAATAGTCAAAAATGTTATTTAAATCATCAACCTATTTCCTTTCATTATCGTTACTAAGGGTGGTATTTAGAGTCCAAAAAATATGAAAGAATTCCCTTCTGCCTTTATTCTCAGTGTCGTCTTTTTTTTTCTGGCCAGTCATTCTCCAAAGGAAGTGGAATGGCAGGACCAGGACTGTGGCTGTGTGGACATGTAGCTTCTTGCTTGGATGACCGATCTGACGGTTTCTGCCACGTGGTGAAATTCCCTGTTATTTGTTTCACCACTTTTCCGCCGTAGTTAGAAACTATGAGTAAGCGGAAGAGCAGCACACGAGCAAGGGAGAAATTAGATTCGGACAACACTTGCTCTTCTTTTATAAAAGAACAGAGCCTGTTATAGGACACCAATCTGAGAAGTAATCGAATTTACGTTTCTCCCTCTGTCTCACCCCTTTCTTTTTAAAATGGCTTTCCTTTAGCAAGAATCAAATTGGTGATGAAAAGTAACACCACCTTTATTATCTGGAGGCACTATGGATTTCATCCAAACTCTTTCAAGAATTCCAAGCACTTGAAGGACCAGCTTCTTTCTAAAGCCTATACTCATATGGGGCTGGAAGTCAGAGTTGATGGAGTGGGTTCACAATGAAGGAATTCCAGTGCACTCAGGGGCTTCCCAGGTGGCTCAGTGGGAAAAAAATTTACCTGCCAACGCAGGAGAAGCAAGAGGCTTGGGTTCCGTCCCTGAGTCAGGAAGATCCCCTGGAGGAGGAAATGGCAACCCACTCCGGTATTCTTGCTTGGAAAATTCCATGGACAGAGGAACCTGGCAGGCCGCAGGCCATGCAGTCACAAAGAGTTGAACACCATGATGAGCACGCATGCACACAGTGCATTCAGCTGACCACCTACTCTTGCCTTCACCCCAATATTGTGGCTTCTGCTCCACCCATCCTGATGAAATTACTCTTTGGACTTTACCAGGAATATTACAGTTTGACTTCTCTGTTACATTTGCCATTGCTAACCAACTTGAAAATTCATCTTCTGTATTCACAGCTTTGTTTCTGCTCCTAGCCTTTAGAACTTTCTATATTGGGTTACACAGGGATGCTGTCCTGTTAAAATTTAATAGTATTTCAGATACAGGATGTTGATAGTACGCTAGTCACGTTTTTGGTTGCTGTAAAGTCTGAGGAGGTTCCCTAAAGCGATGGATTACACAATAAGGACAATGAGAAGTCAGAAGATTGGAACAATGAACCAATTGCAAAATCTTCATCTTCCCTGCCTCCAAAACAAGGTCCAAATTGAGGATGGGGGAAAAGAGAAGTGGGTAAAAGCAATGTCAGATGGTAGTGAGTTTAATGAGGAAAATTATGTAAGTGAAACTGGGGGCTTGCTAAGAGAAGTTTGGGATATAGAACAAGGGAGTCTAACTCTTCTCATCAATTGAGATAATGATTGATTTAGTGTCTGGGAAGCAGCCACTAAATCAGTGGGGTGCGTGCCTGGCACATGCATCCAATGCCAGGTATTTGTCTCTCTTTCCTTACTGGCCAGACCACAGCCACAGCTCCGTGGACCCTTCCTGGATGAACACTTTAAGATGGACAGTGGCGGAACTTCCCTCGCCGTCAGCGGTTAAGACTTTGCCCTCCAATGCAAGGGGTGAAGATTTGATCCCCGGTTGGGGAGCCAAGATCCCACATACTTGGTGGCCAAAGGACCAAAACATAGAAAAGAAAAAAAAAACCAGGAGCAATATTGCAACAAATTCAAAAAAGACTTTAAAAGTGGCCCACGTTAAAAATAAATAAATAAAAAAAAATAAATAAAAAAGATGGATGGGCAAGCAGAGGTCTCAGAGGTAAGCAGCAGGATGGGGAGAATCAGGAAACCCGTGGTGCGGAGCGTGTGGAGCATGCTGTCTGTCTGTCCTCACACCTCCAAGGGCTGTCAGAGGGCCTGGTTTAGTGCCTCCCCAGAGTGGGAAGGCCTGCTGTCCACCCGCAGAGGTCAGGCTGGGACGGAGGTACCACTCAGCTGTCAGACGAAGGTTGAAATGAACTGCCTGTGGACTGGCTTCCGCCTCTGGCATGTCCGGATCTTTAATATTTTCAATGAGTTTAGACCATAAGTTCCATGAGAGCAGAGCCCGTAACTGTCTCTAAACTGGCTATGACTGTGCCTGCATCTAATATGACGCCTGGCACATAGTAAGCACTCACGTAACGGTGTGTTGAGTTGAACTAACGGGTATTTCTCCCCATAAATATGTGTGTTCCTATGCTGAAGCCCTGGAGCACCCAAGCTTCTCTCTGAGGGCTCCCTTCTTCCAATATTTTGTTCACTGACGATTTCAACCTTCGCTTTTGCATGGGGAAGCTGCCTCCAGGGCGGACCCTTCCTGCCAGGCCCGAATTTCCAATTCCAGACTGGAACTTCTAACTGGAAAGTTCAGTGTCTTTCAACTGCATAATCGCTAAGTCCAAGTCCCCTTTTACTCTCCAGGCCAGCCTTCCCTCCAATTTCTGTTTCAGTGGTTTCACAACCACTTCTGCAGTCTCCCGGCTTCTCGATGATCACGTGTAAGCTGGCACTTGGGATTCTGAATGTGAGATGAACAGGATAGGTTGTGATCAGCCAAAGAATAAAGTGTTAACCCAAGCTGGTCAGGGAGGCTTATAAAGACTGAATGCACAGCCGGGTGTATGTACCCCACAGGTGAGGGAGAAGTCAATTTGGGTCAAAGGCAAATTTCTATGTCTGTTTAATGAATACATGCATGATTATCACCTTCTCCTCGTCAATAACAAAGAAATGAGATGAAGGGATGCCAGCTCATTCCATCCACTGTGCGTTTTTACCCCCCAGTCACCGAGACATTCTTAAATCCCAGTTCAGTCACTGCTGTTGAAGTGACTAGTCCATCCGGGCACCTAAATGGACTAGATGATTAATAACTAGATGTTGCATAGGTGGAAAATAAATTTATTTTCAAGGAGAGTGAAGTAATGTTGTTGCTGCTGTTGTTGTTTAGTTCCTAAGTTGTGTCTGACTCTTTATGACCCGTGGACTATAATCCGCCAGGCTCCTCTGTCCATGGGAATCTTCAGCAAGAAGACTGGAGTGGGCTGTCATTTCCTTCTCCAGAGGTTCTTCCTGACCTGGGGATCAAACCTGTGTCTCTTAGGTCTCCTGCATTGGCAGGGGGGTTCCTTACCTCAGCACCACCTGGGAAGCCCACTTACAAGGATATTGAGTCTCAATTAGCTTATCTATCATTTTCAACCTTCAGTGTCAGAGAAGCCCTCCACCCCAGTACCTTCATCGGTCCAGCAAGGCCATTGGATGAGATGCTCCTGAGGTCCTCTCTCTATCTCTCCTACCCAGCTATCTAGGAATCCTCGATTCCTGCCCTGCTCCTGTTTCTGCACAACAACTCTCCAAACCCCCGCAGGCAGCCCCCGTATCTCCCCTTATCTTCTTTACCAGCATTTTTTCAGCTCCTTGGCACCTCTGAGAGTTTTGCAAAGCATTCTCTTCACAGCACAGTCATAAAATATCTGGTCAGAGTCAGTTTGAGGGGGAGGCGGCTCTCGAGGCTCCAGGGGAAGCAGATGCTGCCTCCCGCTTTGGGACACGTCCTTACCACCTCATGCACGAGGGAGTCCCCAGGAGGGGCTCCAGGGAGCCTTAGTACAGAGGATGCTCTGGCTCAAATAAAGGAGGTGCACCCATGGCTTCAAAGAGGGGAAATGAGCATCTTGCCACAACATCCCTGGGAGCCTTACCTGAGCAGCCCCTTTGGGAGAACGGCTTCAGAGGGTATTCCCACCTAAAACATCAAGTGTTGTCTGAAGTTGCTGTTCAGTTGCTCAGTCATGTAGCCCACCGGATGGACAGGCTCCTCTGTCCGTGGGATTCTCCAGGCAGGAATACTGGAGTGGGTAGCCATTTTCTCCTCCAGGGGATCTTCCCGACCCAGGGATCGAGCCTGCGTCTCCTGTATCAGCAGGGGGATTCTTTACCAGTGAGTCATCAGGAAAGCCCCCAGAATGTCAGTTATACCACCTATACACAGCCATGGCTTCATTCCTTGGCGCATAAAGACTTTTTTCTTCAATGTTTTCAGGGATCTTTAAAAATGAAAAGATATCCCTTAAAGGGATCTGGCTGTAAGCCAGCGTCAGTGAACTCCTTCATTACCAGGGTATCTCTTTTCTAGGAGTTGGCCAGGGCTCAGCTTGGCGCTATTGCATTTGTGTTCAGCTGCACACTGAGGACAGTTATCCACTCTAGGTGCATCCTGTTGCCATGAAAATCACATTTCCTTATTTTCCATTCACTTAAGGAGAAGGGCAACACCCAGCGACCAGTGATTTGTAAACATGTTCAACTGGTAGAGACACTCTAGTCCAGACGATCTAATCAGATGCTCTGTGAAGTCAGGGACCTTGTGTCCACTCCTCTGAGTCCTAAACATCACAATCTGCCGATATGTGTTTATTAAGTTAAGTAGAATCAATATATGAACCTGGACTCCACTGTTCCTGTATCTCAGCTGGGGTAAACTCAGTGTGGTCTGTGTGCCTTTGAGTAATTAACTTAATATTTGCTGTGTGCTCAGTCATGTCCAACTGACCCTATGGACTGCAGCCCGCCAGGCTCCTCTGTCCCTGGGATTTCTCCAGCAAGAGTACTGGAGTGGGTCACCATTTCCTCCTCCAGGGCATCTTCCCAATCCAGGGATTGAACGTGAGTCTCCTGTGTTGGCAGGCAGATTCTTCACCACTAAGCCACCTGGGAAGCCTAATTCATTTGCCCACAGTATGCCAACTGTTAGCATTGGAGAGCTCGAGCAGTGAAGACAAGTAGCAGGCAATCACAGCCCTGCACGGCGCCAGCTGCATTGGGATGGCACGTGCAGGGCACCCAGTACCTCCGCACCATCACAGCCACTCTGATCCTTTATAGCTGAGGTTCACTCTGATTGACCTAGCCGGTGGGGAGGGGGCAGCCGGCCTGTGAGCCAACAGGAGCAATGAGTGCACACTTTGAGCACTGGATTTAAAGCTACACAACACTGCCAGGATAACTCGAACTGTAAAGAATTTGCCTACAGTTCAGGAGACCCAGGTTCAATCCCTGGGTCGGGAAGATCTCTTGGAGAAGTGAACGGCTACCCACTTAAGTACTCTTGCCTGGAGAATTCCATGAACAGAGGAGCCTGGTGGGCTACCATCCATGGGGTGGCAAAGAATTGGACATGACTGAGCGACTTTCACTCACTCAGTCCCGCCCTCCTGCCTTCTGATTGACCCTCTGACCTCTGAGTCATAGGGTCTGTCTCTGCCTTCTTTCCCCTGACACTGCTGGCCTCCTCACCAAGCCCTCCCGGCTTGTCCTCCACCGTCATCGCAGCTCCTCATGCCCAGTCCAGCATCTTTCCCCTCTGGGCGTGTTTCAGGAGCCTGGAGCTTCTTGGCAGGCTCGCACTCCGGTTGGAGGGAGATCATGTGACTCAGAGAAGGGGCCCTGGTCGAGGGGGAGATCTGAATCACAGCCCCGCCTATCAGCGCTGTGGGAACTTCGGCAATTCATTCATTGTCTTCACCCAGAAAATGAGGATAATAGTGTCTGTCTCAAAAAGGCCAGAATGAGATGATGGTGTGAAAGCATCGTGTAAACAGGAAAAATGTTACCCAGGTATAAGGCCCCACCACGGCCCTTAGGAGGACCTGAGTGGACAGAAGCTCCACACTGGTGCACTGGTCCTATTTCAATCGAGCTCATCAAGTGACTGAAAGATTTTGAAACTGGAAAACTCCTATCGTCTGTTAAACATCTCCAGGGAGATATTCCACAGACACCCCTTGAATCTTTCTGGCTTACTTCTGCTTGTTCCTCAAGACACAACCGAAGCACCAGCCAACATTTTGGAAGCATATCCAGTATTGCCCCTCCCTCCTCTGAGGTTCAAGGTTGAATTCCTTGTTCCTCTTGGTGTGTTGATGGCAAAAGAAAACAGCCCACATGCGAGGCTGACTTTCTTTTTGTTTTCTTTTTTGGACAGGGGAGTGTTATCTTGTGTTAAAGGAGAAGAAACTGACTCACAGTCTGCTCACAAATCTTAGAAGGAAAGACATTGCAAAACTTTACAGTCTTTTCAAAGCTCTTTAATCATGTTCTGTAAGCCTCAGTTTCCTTATCTGTAAAAGAGGGGTGATGGAACTAAAGAGGGCTAGTGCTGAATATTTACTACCTGCCAGGTTCTATTATCCAAGACTGGGAGCTGACTGGCTCAGATCATGAACTCTTTATAGCCAAATTCAGACTTAAGTTGAAGAAAGTAGGGAAAACCACTAGACCATTCAGGTATGACCTAAATCAAATCTCTTATGATTATACAGAGGAAGTGGCAAATTGATTCAAAGGGTTAGGTCTGATAGAGTGCCTGAAGAACTATGGATGGAGGTTCATGACATGGTACAGGAGACAGTGATCAGAACCAACCCCAAGAAAAAGAAATACAAAAAGGCAAAATGGTTGTCTGAGGAGGCCTTACAAATATCTGAGAAAAGAAGAGAAGCAAAAGGCAAAGGAGAAAAGGAAAGATATATCCATCTGAATTCAGAGTTCCAGACAATAACAAGGAGAGATAAGAAAGCCTTCCTAAGTGATCAATGCAAAGAGATAGAAGAAAACAATAGAATGGAAAAGACTAGAGATCTCTTCAAGAAAATTAGAGATACCGAGGGAACATTTCATGCAAAGATGGGCATAATAAAGGACTGAAATAGTAAGGACCTAACAGAAGCTGAAGATATTAAGAAGAGGCTGACTTTCAAATGTTCCCCTCTACAAATCCCTTGATGGTGGAGGCCACACGTTTTATTTCTAGACCTCCAGTACACAGTAAGTCCTTGGTAAATATTTCTTGAACAAATGAATGAATGGAATTCTGGCCTCAACTCTAACATGAACATTTTCTGCTTTCTCTGAGAAGCCTGTCAACACAATACAACCATAATAATTCCATTCCACCAGTGGGATTGTGCATTCTGTTGCTAGATGCTGACCTGATGATGGTACAATGCAATAAGATGCATAGAAGGATCCCACACACCTGTGGTTTCCCTCACATACTCCTTTATTGCAATATTCCTTTATTACACCCTTGGAGTCTGTGTTCAGAGATGCTGTCAAATGGACTGCATAGAAAAACTCATAAATGAATAGGTGACATGATGCCTGAAGGAACCCATTTTGAACCCATTTTGAGAACTTCCCTGGTGGTTAAGTCTTAACCACTTCAGTGGTTAAGACTCCATGCTCCCAATGCAGAGGGCCCTGGGTTCAATCCCTAGTCAGGGAACTAGATCCCATATGCCACAGCTAAAGACCGATAGTGTCACAACTAAGGCCTGGAGGAGCCCAATAAATAATACTAAAAAAAAGTTTTTGGAATGGCTGGAGGGTCATGACCTCACAGGATATAATATAATGTAATTATTAAATCCTTCAACTTCAAAGTTCAGTAGACCCGTGCCCAAATCTCAATTCTGCTTCTCATTAACTATGTGATACTGTTCATACTGTTCATGGGGTTCTCAAGGCAAGAATACTGAAGTGGTTTGCCATTCCCTTCTCCAGCAGACCACATTTTGTCAGAATTCTCTGCCATGACCCATCCGACTTGGGTGGCCCCACACAGCATGGCTCATAGCTTCATTGAGTTAGACAAGGAGCCAGTAGTTGCCAAATATACTACTGGAGAAGAATGGGGAAATAATTCCAGAAAGAATGAAGAGATGGAGCCAAAGCAAAAACAACACCCAGTTGTGGATGTGACTGGTAATAGAAGTAAACTCTGATGCTGTAAAGAGCAATATTGCATAGGAACCTGCAGTGTTAGGTTCGTGAATCAAGGCAAATTGGAAGTGTTCAAACAGGAGATGGCAAGAGTGAACTTTGACATATTAGGAGTCAGTGAACTAAAATGGACTGGAATGGGTGAATTTAATTCAGATGACCATACTACTGTGGGCAAGAATCCCTTAGAAGAAATGGAGTAGCCATCATAGTCTACAAAAGAGTCTGAATTGCAGTACTTGGATGCAATCTCAAAAATGACAGAATGATCTCTGTTCATTTCCAAGGCAAACCATTCAGTGTCATAGTAATCCAAGTCTATGCCCTGATCAGTAATGCTGAAGAAGCTGAAGTTAAATGGTTCTATGAAGACCTACAAGAGCTTCTAGAACTAACACCCAGAAAAGATATCCTTTTCATTATAGGGGACTGGAATGAAAAAGTAGGAAGTCAAGAAACACTTGTAGTAACAGACAAATTTGGCCTTGGAGTACAAAATGAAGCAGGTCAAAGGCTAACAGAGTTTTGCCAAGAGAACAGACTGGTCATAGAAAACACCCTCTTCCACAACACAAGAGAAGACTACACATGGACATCATCAGATAGTCAATACTGAAATCAGATTGATCATATTCTTTGCAGCCAAAGATGGAGAAGCTCTATACAGTCAGCAAAACCAAGACCAGGAGCTGACTGCAGCTCAGATCATGAATTTCTTATTGCCAAATTCAAACTTAACTTGAGGAAGAAGGGAAAACCACAGACTATTCAGGTATGTTCAGTTCAGTTCAGTTCAGTCGCTCAGTGGTGTCCAACTCTTTGTGACCCCCATGGACCACAGCATGCCAGGCCTCCCTGTCCATCACCAACTCCTGGAGTTTACCCAAACTCATGTTCATTGAGTTGGTGATGCCATCCAACCATCTCATCCTCTGTTGTCCTCTTCTTCTCCTGTTCTCAATCTTTCCCAACATCAGGGTCTTTTCAAATGAGTCAGCTCTTCTCATCAGGTGGCCAAAGCATTAGAGTTTCAGCTTCAACATCAGTCCAGACCTAAATAAAATCCCTTACTATTATACAGTTAAAGTGAGAAATAGATTCAAGGGATTAGATTTGATAGAATGCCTGAAGAACTATGGACGGAGGTTTGTGACATTGTACAGGAGACAGGAATCAAGACTATCCCCAAGAAAACGAAATGCAAAAAGGCAAAATGGTTGTCTGAAGAGGCCTTACAAATAGCTGAGAAAAGAAGAGAAGCTCAAGGCAAAGGAGAAAAGGAAATATATACCCATTTGAATGCAGAGTTCCAAAGAATAGCAAGGAGAGATTAAAAAAGCCTTCCTCAGTGATCTTTGCAAAGAAATAGAGAAAAACAATAGAATGGGAAAGACTAGAGATCTCTTCAAGAAAATTAGAGATACCAAGGGAACATTTCATGCAAAGATGAGCTCAATAAAGGACAGAAATTGTATAGACATAACAGAAGAAGAAAATATTAAGAAAAGGTGGCAAGAATACACAGAAGAACTGTACAAAAAAGATCTTCATGACCCAGATAAACACAATGGTGTGATCACTCACCTAGAGCCAGACATCATGGAATGTGAAGTCAAGTGGGCCTTAGGAAGTGTCACTGCCAACAAAGCTAGTGGAAGTGATGGAATTCCAGTTGGGCTATTTCAAATCCTAAAAGATGATGCTTGAAAGTGCTGCACTCAATATGTCAGCAAATTTGGAAGATGCAGCAGTGGGCACAGGACTGGGAAAGGTCAGTTTTCATTTCAATCCCAAAGAAAGGTAATGCCAAAGAATGTTCAAACTACCACACAATTGCACTCATCTCACACAGTAGCAAAGTAATGCTCAAAATTCACCAAGCCAGGCTTTAACAGTACATGAACTGTGAACATCCAGATGTTCAAGCTGGATTTAGAAAAGGCAGAGGAACCAGAGATCAAACTGACAACATCTGCTGAATCATCGAAAAAGCAAGAGAGTTCCAGAAAAACATCCTCTTTTGCTTTATTGTCTACGCCAAAGCCTTTGACTGTGTGGATCACAACAAACTGGGGAAAATCCTTAAAGAGTTGGGAATACCAGACCACTTGACTTGTCTCCTGAGAAATCTGTATGCAGGTCAGGAAGGAACAGTTAGAGCTGGGCATGGAACAACACACTGGTTCCAAATCGGGAAAGGAGTACATCAAGGCCATATATTGTCACCCTGCTTATTTAACTTATATGCAGAGTACATCATGAGAAATGCTGGATTGGGTGAAGCACAAGTTGGCATCAAGATTCCCAGGAGAAATATCAATAACCTCAGATATGCAGATGACAACACCCTGATGGCAGAAATCGAAGAAGAACTAAAGAGCTTATTGATGAAAGTGAAAGAAGAGAGTGAAAAAGATGGCTTAAAACTCAACATTCAGAAAACTGAGATCATGGCATCTGGTCCCATCACTTCATGGCAAATAGATGGGGAAACAATAGAAACAGTGACAGACTTCATTTTGGGGGGCTCTAAAATTACTGCAGATGATAACTGCAGCCATGAAATTAAAAGATGCTTGCTCCTTGGAAGAAAAGCTATGACCAACTGAGACAGCATATTAAAAAGCAGAGACATTACTTTCTCAACAAAGGTCTGTCTAGTCAAAGCTATGGTTTTCCCAGTAGTCATGTATGGATGTGAGAGCTGGACCATAAAGAAAGCTGAGCACTGAAGAATTGATGCTTTTGAACTGTGGTGTTGGAGAAGACTCTTAAGAGTTTCCTGGACTGCACGGAGATCCAACCAGTCAATCGTAAAGGAAATCAGTCCTGAATATTCATTGGAAGGACTGATGCTGAAGCTGAAACTCCAATACTTTGGCTGCTTGATGCAAAGAACAGACTCATTGGAAAAGACCCTGATGCTGGGAAAGATTGAAGGAGGAGGAGGAAGGGACAACAGAGGATCAGATGGTTGGATGGCATCACCGACTCAATGGACATGAGCTTGAGTAAACCCTGGGAGTTGGTGATGGACAGGGAGGCTTGGCGTGCTGCAGTCCATGGGGTTGCAAAGAGTCAGACATGACTGAGAAACTGAACTGAACTGAACTGAACTGTGTGATATCAGGTGATTTTCTTAAACTTGCTGGGCTTCATTTTCCTCATCTTTGTAAGCTTTGTGCTCGTCACAAATTTGTTCTGAAAGTTAAAAGAGGCACATATAGCAATTAGCACAGTCCTGGGCAACTAGGAAATCCTTATCCCTACCAGTTCTGCTTTGTGGTTGTCATAAAATTCATCACTGTGCTTCCCTGGTAGCTCAACTGGTAAAGAATCAACCTGCAATGCAGGAGACCTGGGTTCCATCCTTGGGTTGGGAAGATTCCCTGGAAAAGGGAACCCACTCCAATATTCTGGCCTAGAGAATTCCATGGTCTGTGTAGTCCATGGGGTCACAGAGTTGGACACGACTGAGGGAATTTTGCTTATCACTTGCCACACATTCATCACTAGGAGATCCCTTCCCCCTTTTTGGCATTTTTGTCCATCTCTCCCAGTTCTAAAGATCTTACAGGCAGCGCACTCTGCAAAGTATCCTTTCATATCTCCTTTAGTGCTCCCTTAGTATCTCCGATAGCATTGTGGATTTGTGTCAGTTTATGGCTGGAGAGAGCTGCAAAAAGTATCAAAATGCTTTATCCCTCATCACACCAAGTGTTTCTTCAAGTATTCAATCACATCAGTGTCTTATGAACAAAATGATCCCAAACATTTACTTTTTTCCACTCCTTGGTGTCCAGCCGCCTGGCTGGTGCTCCTTGCCCTCCCTGCAACTACCTTCCAGGTAGTTGCTTTGCATATTTCTTGCCTTTCTGATCAGGTTTGTTTCCATGGAAACAGGAGAATTTGCTCCCTTCTCCTGACTTCCTCCCACTGAGGGATGTGTGGGTCAGTGGAAGGAATGCCTATTTCACTTTGTCTTGATAAGATTAGGCAGCTGGACTGCACTGCATTTCCAAAGCTAAGTTGGTTTCCTCTGTCTGTCTCCAAAACAAGCCTATTTGTAGCTGAGGCCCCATTGTGGTCTCTCGACTCAGCCATAAAGCCACTCTATACCCTGGAGGTGCTCGGAAATGTACAGTGAGTTAATGAATGAGCAGATGAGTAAACAATTAAGAAACCCAACTGAGGGAACTGTATTAACCATGAGTTGCACTAACACTAGATATCAGGGAAGAAATTCCTTAGACTTTTCTGGGAAAGCCCTCTTTTATTCTCTCTATAAAAGATACAGAGATGTTCTTCATGCTCTAACATGAAGATGAGGTGAAGGAGGAGGAGGAGAAAGGATTTAGACAATTACCAATTTTATGCAGTTCCACTGTGTATATTGTTTTGCAAATTGCCAGGTATCTTCTTGTTCATTTAGTCCTCAGTATATTTTTATTAAACTACTACCTTATGTGGCTACACATTGAGTAGACACAGTTATTGCTCTTTCTTCATAATAATCCTGAAGAGTATAAAGGGCATAGAATTAAATTATGCCCACATAATGATCAGCAAACTGAAACTTGCTCAGAATTGGTCAGTGGGGGATTTGGGACTTCAATCCAAGGTGGTGCTCTCTGCCTGAACCAGCCTACCTCCTTTATACTCTGATGAGATCAAGCAAATCAACATCACAACATTCAAGCTACTTGTGAGCCACAATAAATGCCCCCCTTCAAAAAAAAAAAAAATATATATATATATATATTGGGCAAAAAGACTTTATGCATATTCAGGAACTCAAAGTATATGAACATTGCTTTCCTAATATAGCTTATGCCGAGAATCTGAGAAAGGAAGATTAGACGATAGTCATAATCCACATCTAGACAGTCAAGAATTAACAGCACTAATCTCCAGGATGCAATAAATGCTATACCAAGCTCTTTTTAGCTATCACGTAATTAAGCAAACTAATTTCAATGCTAATATTTGGATTTGAACTGTGAACCCCGATCAGATTAAAAAACAATGCTTTGCTAGATCTTTAATGGCAAGTACTGTTTACTACACCAAACCCAGAAGCTAAATTCAAAGGAACCACAAGTGAACCATTTCAAAAGTGGATTCCAGTGGAAAATATTGGACTTGAAAATAAAAATAATGTCTAGAAGTAAATGTCAATCATTCCAGCATGTTTTTCATCTTAGCCCCTGTAATTAATTGACCAGGCGTTCAACAGAAGGGGGAGGGTCCTGTTCTTATGCTGATAAGGACTAGCCAACATGGCAGCCAAGTTCACTGAAGCCAGCACAACTGAGCTTGCCATTTGGAAACCAATAGTATGGATTTTAAAAAAACAACAACACAGAAGTGCAGAAAGCACAAACTCTCCTTATTAAACTGGAGCCAGTTTGCAAAGGACAGTTGCAAAAGCGAATCTCACGTTTCTCTCTGTTGCAATCCCAAGGAACTGAGATGGGCTCTTCCCCATCTATTTTTGTAGCGTCACATGCCCACAGAGAGGTCAGCGGCAAGCTAGCTGGAAGAAAGGCTGCTTCTCCCTCTTGTGCCCTTGAGAACCAGGCACTCAGAGCGCTGCTAAGGACAGCTAATAAACGCAGTAACCAGGAAAAAGAACCAGAGGCAATCAACTGATCGATGGACCAGATTACGGAATTCGTTTCCAATTATGTCAGAATTTGAACTGTTGGCTGAGGTCATGGTGGGGAGAGTAAGGAATTAGAACAAGAAACAGGTGGAATTAAAGACGGAAGGTA
Source organism: Hydropotes inermis (assembly GCA_020226075.1). Lineage (NCBI taxonomy): Eukaryota > Metazoa > Chordata > Mammalia > Artiodactyla > Cervidae > Hydropotes > Hydropotes inermis. Next base: position 45,885,126 of record CM035296.1, on the reverse strand, counting down.
ACACTGGATGGGGTTAATGGAATGACCTGCTGTAGTAGCTGACAAAATCCCCGTGGTCATTTCCTTTCTCCCATTTCAAACAGGCAGCAGTCGCCACCACCCCACTGAAATTGCTTTTGCCAGGATCCCAACTTGAAAAGGTAAATTTCCCACTTACCAGAAGTGGTTGACCCTATAGGGTACATATAAATTTGATTCATCATCACTCAGGCATCCAGGGAGGCCCTCCAACTTGAGCAGGTACCAAGGCTCACAGAATTGAACCTTGCTTATCACGTGAAAAAAACTCTCTTAAGTTCTTCTCATTCATTCACTCATTCAATCAGTATTTATTTTTGCCCCTGTGTCTGACCTAGTTCTAAGCACTGGGACTGTGGCTAAGCATTTGGATAATAATAATACTTTATTGTTATTTCTTTCATCATGGTAGCACTTAAGCTTTCTTTTAGAAGCAGACCCTAAGTTGAAAGCACTATGAAGTCTCCAGGAAAAGCCACAAATAATATGCTCAAGCTCTCCTTTTCTGTTGACTTAAGGCTTTGTTCTGTTTCAGACTTTTCAAATCATGAAAGAAAAATGTTTTCTTAACAAAATAACTCAATTTTACAATCATAAATACATGAACTAACAGGAGGAACCTCCAAGTGATAACTGAAATGTACACTTCCACATGAAAGGAGTAGTTTTTCATTCTATTTATGAGGGTGACTCAGACTTCATTTAATTTTAATTTTACCTTTCTTAAAGATAAGAACAATTCCAGTGGAATTCCAGAGTTGCAACAATACCCTACAATCTTGAAATTACTCCAAAGCCTAGTACATCTGCGCTCTGTTGCTTCACTCGTGTCCAACTCTTTGTGACCCCAAGGACTGTGGCCCACGAGGCTCCTCCGTCCATGGGATTCTCCAGGCAAGAATACTGGAGTGGTTGCCATTCCCTTCTCCAGGGGATCTTCCCAACCCAGGGATCGAACCTGGGTCTCCTGCATTGGCAGGCGGATTCCATACCACTGGCTAAGCAGGGAAACAAAAAGCAGTTTTACATTAGAGTTGAATCCCCCAGTGTGCCCCCTGCATTGCGTCTCCCTCCATCGCTCCTGACACACCAACCATAACCACAATCTGCAATTTTATGTTTATCACCCCCATAATTTTATGACTCTCACAGCTCTCCTTTTGCCTGATCCGTGAACATGTTATGCTCCCCTTCCACCCCCAGGGACTGGGAATGTGCTGTTCCCTTTCACAGACTCTCTCCTCTGCCTAGCTGCCCTGCCCCCAATCACCCCTGCCTCCTCTCAGATGAGAACGACATCATCACTTTCTCTAGCGTATGTAGCCCTTTGTCCTCTCTCTCTTGGCCAGGTCCTGCGTTGCAAATTCTCAGAGCTCCGGACACATCTCTGGGCACCTCAGGTGTTGCATTTATTTGTGTGATTCTCCTATGAGCAGGTGTCTCCGCTGCCCCGTTTCACTCAGCATCCCCTCACGGGCAATGAGTTCAGTGCCTCGGGTGTAGGAGACCCTCGGTCATGATTAAAGGAATGGGGACAAGGCTTTTCCGAACATCAGGCACTTTGGAAATATCTTAGGAGTATCTAAAAGATCAGAGCCCTGCAGCCTACATTGCAGAAGCAAATAAATAAATAAAAGTCTCTGTAAAACCAAATACCAGCAATGACTGATGAAGAACATGCACACAAATCCCAGTGGTGACGGGATTTGTCTCACAGCTGCCGTGTTTAAAAATGCACGACCAGCAAGGACGTGCTGTGTAGCACAGGGAACTCTGCTCCAAGCCTGAATGGGAGGGGGGTTGGAGGAGAATGGACACGTATATGTGCCTCCTGAATGTCTGCCTGCAACTATCACAGCACTGTTAATCAGCAACACTCCAATATAAAAGAAAAAGTGCAAGAAAAAGAAAACTGGGAGAGCTGAAGCAGCTTCTAAAACTAATGTTCTTGCTTCTGAGGCCAAATTTATGGATGGAGGAAAGTTTGTTTCTGTAAAAGATGGCACAGGCAGCCTGGCATGACCCAGGGGTGATGATGTTTTCAGCAGAACTTAAAAGATGTGGAGGAGGCACTCAACAGAGAAAAGGAAAGTGGCCTCGTGGGCTCACAGAGGCCCTTTGGGTTAGGAATGTTTAGGAGGGAGCACAGAATGAGGCCGGGGAATGGCTGTTTGCTGGAGAACATGCATTTTTAATGAGACAGCTTTATACTTCCTAGCCCTTCTCACCCGAGGACCTCATCTCCCAGCCCCTCACTTTCTCTCCCTGCTTTTCCCTGCACCTGTCACTTCTACATGCAGCAGCTCATTAATCAGCAGTAACCCCTGTGCAAGAAGCAGCTGCAAAATACTGCTCCCTCCGTTCAGGAGAATTATTCAGACCCTTCTGCAGAGTTCCTGGGGGCCAGAGTCCCCCGTGCATCCAAGTGCCTCTGCAGAGATGAATATTAGGAATTTTTAGAAAGAAGAAACACTTTTTGAGATCTGACATGCTTGGTCTGATCAAATCTTCTTTTTTTTTTTTAAATGGAGTATGATTGCTTTAAAATGTGTTGGTTTCTGCAGTACGATGAAGTGAATCAGCTACATGTACACATAAGTTCCCTCCTGTTGAGTCTCCCTCCCACTCTCCCAATGCCCCCCTCACCATCCCCCACTGCTAGGTCATCACAGAGCCCCAAACTGAGCTTCCTGTGCTGACCTACAACCTTACTGCTACATGCTACACTGTAGCCATACTATACTACACAGCATAGTATTCTAAAACTATATGGGCTTCCCTTGTCAACATTCAGAAAACTAAGATCATGGCATCTGGTCCCATCACTTCATGGCAAATAGATGGAGAAACAGTGGAAACAGTGGCTGACTCTATTTTGGGGGGGGCTCCAAAATCACTGCAGATGGTGATTGCAAGCCATGAAATTAAAAGACACTTACTCCTTGGAAGGAAAGTGATGGCCAACCTAGACAGCATATAAAAAGCAGAGACATTACTTTGCCAAAAAAGGTCCATCTAGTCAAGGCTATGGTTTTTCCAGTGGTCAAGTATGGATGTGACTGTTGGACTATAAAGAAAGCTGAGCACTGAAGAATTGATGCTTTTGAACTGTGGTGTTGGAGAAGACTCCTGAGAGTCCCTTGGACTGCAATGAGATTCAACCAGTCCATCCTAGAGGAAATCAGTGTTCATTGGAAGGACTGATGTTGAAGTTGAAAATCTAATACTTTGGCCACCTGATGTGAACAGCTAACTCATTTGAAAAGACCCTGATGCTGGGAAAGATTGAGGACAGGAAGAGAAGGGGATGACAGAGGATGAGATGGTTGGACGGCATCACCGACTCAATGGACATGGGTTTGGGTGGACTCCGGGAGTTGGTGATGGACAGGGAGGCCTGGCGTGCTGCGGTTCAATGGGGTCACCAAGAGTCGGATACGACTGAGCCACTGAAATGAACTGAACTGTGGCTCAGCTGGTAAAGAATCTGCCTGCAATGCAGGAGACCTGGGTTCGATCCCTGGGTTGGGAAGATCCCCTGGAGAAGGGAAAGGCTACCCACCCCAGTAGAGAATTCCATGGGCTGTATAGTCCTTGGGGTCGCAAAGAGTCAGACACGACTTTCACTACATAGCTATACTGCTAGACTGCGACTTCCCACTCGCCGTCTGTTTTACACCTGATAGGGCATGTGTGTCAGCCCTACCCTCCCAGTTCACCCCCTGCCCCTTCCCACCCCTGTGGCCACATATCGGTTCTCTGCATCTGCATCTCTACTCCTGCCCCGGAAATAGGTTCATCTGCACCATAGTCTGATTGAATCTTGTAAAGATCATTTCCACATACAGGATAACTGCATTTCGTATGCAACCTTCTCTTGGGCTCTACTGTTTTAGTTTTGTGACCTTTTAGGTTAGAAAAAAGACTTACTACAGCACCACTTTCAAGCAGGTGTTTTTAGGGTTTATGAAGGAACTAGGATGGGAGAGGAGGGACTGCATGATCTCCAGGAAATGGTGGGCATCCTTGTAAGTGCTGGATTCACACATTTTCTGTAGCAAAGATGAGAGCATCTGTCAGATACTTAAAGCTGGTCTGGGCTCTAAAAAGGACCTTACAATTGGGCTGGTGACTTAACCATTGAACTAGTCACTAGACTGGATTGGCAAAATGCTTTAGACTTTGTTGAAAAGTGAAAGTGTTAGTCGCTCAGTCATCTCTGATTCTTTGCAACCCCAGGGACTGAATCCTGCCAGGCTCCTCTGTCCATGGAATTCTCCAAGCAAGAACACTGGAGTGGGTAGTCATTCCCTTCTCCATGGTACCTTCTTGACCCAGGGACGGAAGCAGGGTCTTCTGCACTGCAGGCAGACTCTTTACCATCTGAGCCCCCCGGGAAGGCCTTAGACACTGGTACCCGCCTACAGTGAGACAACCTCCTCCTGCCGGAGGAGCAAGGTTAGGATTCTGAGGGCTCCAGTGTTAATGCTGCCTCTCCGGGCCCTACTGGTACTGTAAAATTTTCCTGTGAGGTCCCTGGATGTTCTACACTAGGAAGTAGAATATATATATATTTTTAATTATTTATTTGGCTGTGCCAAGTCTTAGATGTGGCACTCAGGATCTTCAATCTTCCTTGTGGCATGAGAGATATCTAGTTCCCTGAGCAGGGATCAAGTCCAGGCCCCCTGCACTGGGAGCCCAGAGTCTTAGCCACTGAGCCTCCAGGGAAGCCCCAGGAAGTAGAATATCTTATTTACAGAAATTCCAGAGAAACCTGGGCCTTACCCTTTTTCCCAGAGATCCAGTTATTCAACACTGACCAGAACAGCCACTGCTGGGGACCCATTCATGAGAGTATACGGGAACTGGCTGCCTGAGGGCCATGCCTGTGGACTAGATGGAGACCTTTAGGGACGCTGCGTGTGCAAAATAGTATAAAGTTCCTTTTCATAAATAATTACAAAATTAAAATCATGCTAAATTATAAAACAAAAGTAAATATGTATACAGCAAATTTAAAGCATTTTTTTAATCATTCTGAGTGTAAAATTCTGACTAGTTTTATGGAAATAGAGCTCCTCGCGGTTATCTGCCGCCCATGAGCACAGTTTCCGAGGCTCACGCTTCGCCTGTGCACTCTGAGGGTCCAGAGCAGCTGTGGACACAGATGGAATTTTATTTTGCTTTCCCAAACAAGCAGCATATTCTTTCCTGGGCCAATAGCCACATTTTAAGGTTTCCCAAACTAGGTGGGTTTTGTTGTTGCCTTTTTTTTTTTTTTTTGCTACTGCCAGAAGCTCCTGACCATTTAGGTTACCAAGCAGTAACCAAATGCCTTGGCTCCAGAAACCTGGACAGGCACCTTGGCTGAACTCTTAAAGCATCAGACTCCCAGTCTGGAACAGCTATGCGCTCATGTCTCCTTTTGTGGTTACAGCTGCCTTAGAAAATAGAGAGGGAAATCCAGTGAGAAGAAACAAGCTTTCACTCTGTTCTGCTTCACTAGCTCACCCAGAGCTCCCAGCTTCCAGGGGAGCCCAGAGCATAGCAGGTGTCCAGAGGAATGAAACCCACGAACCTCTAAATTAACACAGGTTACATCAGCAAACAGCTCAGATCTGAAACCAAACATCTCCTTGGTCACTGGTTATGTCAGTGTGTGTCCAAAGAGAAGCAAACACCAGGATAGGATGCCATGTCCAAGATGTTTATCGAGAGAGGCCTCCCCAGAAGTCAGGCGGCATCTTCAGACCACACGGCGGGTCTGCGAATGTAGGAGGGGTGAGGAGGAAGAAGACTTGGGCAGGCGGAGTCCTGGAGAGGGCGGTGGTCCAGGTCAGGGCCCGCCAGGCTGAGGCTGGGCCTCTGGTCCACTCCGACACAGAAGGCTGTGTCTCATGGGAGCAGGCGTGGACAGGACCATCACCCTGCTCAGGCTGGCTCAGGGCAGCCTGCATACAGGGAGAGGGGTCCCCAGGGGACACCAGGGGTCCAGAGGGCAGTGGCCGGGCGATGGGTCGCGGGGGGCCTCTGCTGCAGATCTGAGTGGCCACCACACTGATCATCGTCATCCTTGCACGGACGGGTTAATCGCAGAATTTGCCTCTTCTTTTTCGCAGAAAGACTTGTGAGGGAGGTATAGCAGCTGCACATAGAAGTGTGAGAACTATGTGATCGTTCAACTCATTGTGAATATCATCATGACCTGACAGTCACCTGCGGAAAGGCCCACGTCTCCACCCAGGAACAAGAACTAGGAATGGGGTCGTCACAGGTTGTCTCTTTGTTGACCCTGGCTTGGACTCAGTATGAACAAAATGTCTGAGACGTGATCTACAGGGACAGGAAACAGAGAATGTGAGGAGCTGGGAAGTCGGCTGGGAGCTTGAGCAAAATGCTGATTCATGCTCAGGATAAAGGCTATATTCCTCTCTGCTCACATGGGAGGAGTTGATGACGGCTTTGCACATCACAAGCCTGGGCTCTGCATCTTACATTTTCCTTGTCTGCTCCCTCCTCATTCTTTAGGGCATTAAGTAGAGGCCTTTAGGAGGTTCTAGTCCTCAAAATGTACGAACTTAGAAGAATGATTTTATTTACGTTTGGGACAGAGTTTTAGAAATGAAGTCCATGTGGTGGTGGCCACAGTAATTAACGACAGCGAACCCACGGGGTAGATAAAATTTAAGACCAATAGCAGTGGATGCACTCGGCCCAGATACCTTGTCTTACCTGGGCAGTCCCCTGTGAGGACTAGAGCTTTGGAGAGTCTGCACTTTGTTTTAATAAGGGAGTTCAATTCCCTTAGATAGATTATAAAAACATGTGCGTGTTAGTGAAGGCTCGTTATGCAACAACTTTATACACAGCGCTCCTCAGCCACTCTCATAGATGCAGGTGCTCGGCCAACCATTAACCCTTGCAAGCGCTCTTGTGGACAATATCTGTGATACCTTTGGGAACCCAGCCCCACAGTCCCTTGGAGGCAGCAGCTACGGTCTGAGATCTGAGGTCTGGGGTCACTGTGTGACCCAGACATCTCCTGGGCACATGCGCCACCCCACCTTGTTCTGCTCATGGAGATGCTCTTGGTTTGAGACTCAGAAGAATCAGAAGGTTAGCAGAATAATCTCTCTCTCTCTTTCTCCCTCCCACCCCCACCCCTCTCATCTACCAAGAAATAAATTTTGAATGAATGAACAAGCAAAGGTGAGAATTTAGACCAATTTCAACCTTACCTACTAACATCCCATACACCCCATCAAACAAAGAACTAAGGTATGCCTCTGGCAGTGGACAGTCCAGGGGAGATGCCCAAAAGGCCTCTCCCAAGCCTCTTCCGGGTAATAGTAGACAAAACGGGAGCATGTGATTCTTCTACTCACTGGGAACCGAGCTCTCATTCCTCTAACAGCTGAATGAGACTTCTTCTTGTTTGTTTAGGGTGTCATAACTTTCAAAGAGGGGCTACAAATATTTTCTTAGCTAAGACTCATAACCAACTTATAAAGTAGCTGTTATACCTGTTTATTTTCTTCATTCTCCTAAAGATAAAGGTGAATGAAGTAAAAGGAAACGTATTAACTTGTTCAAAGTCAAACAGGCAGAGTACCTTTGAGCTGGAATAATGATAATGCAACACAATGGTAACCACCTGTGGAGTGTTCATTTTGTACTAAATTCTAAGCACTTTACATAGACTATTATTAATCTAATTATTAAAAGAATCCTGTAAGGAAGGTATTCATGCGTTCATTTTGTATCCTCCATAGGAAGTGGTGAGGTAGTTTTTGCATATAGACCATTAAGGAACATTAGCAGACTGAATGTTTGGAACAGATAATAGATAATCTGCTGGCTGAGTTCAAATCCATTAAACTTTAAGTAAGTGATTCAGAATTTTAAAGAACTGTATTTGAGTGAACAGGAAATGGAGGGGATAGTAACCTAATTCAGGAACATTAGCTTTCTAGTTTCCTGAGCTATTGCATTCAAGAATAAATATTTGCCTTGATTTTCACTTTTTTCATTTTTTATTAAATCCCTCTCTGTCAAACTTGACCTAATCTTTAGGTAGAGTCAGGTATGCCATAGTTAGTATTCTACAGGATCCACAAAGGCTTAACAATCCTTTCTAAACAATCATCCTATAATTGATACTCCACGATTTAGCACCATGTTTATAGTCCTGGAATGCAGGAGACCTGGGTTTGATCCCTGGGTTGGGAAGATTCCCTGGAGAAGGAAAAGGCTGCCCACTCCAGTATTCCGACCTGGAGAATTCCATGCACTCTATAGTCCATGGGGTCGCAAAGAGTCGGACATAACTCAGTGACTTTCACTTTCACTTATAGTCTAAATATTATCTAAATAAAAGAGGAAATAATTTAAAAATAATTCTTATTTGACCTTCTGTCTATTATCCTGAAGGAAATCAACCCAGAATATTCACTGGAAAGACTGATGCTGAAGCTGAAGCTCCAATATTTCGGCCACCTGATGCGAAGAGTCAACTCACCGAAAAAGACCGTGATGCTGGGAAAGACTGAGGGCAGGAGGAGAATGGGCAGCAGAGGATGAGATGGTGGGATGGCACCACTGACTCAACAGACATGAATTTGAGCAAGCTCTGGGAGACAGTGGAGGACAGAGAAGACTGGTGTGCTGCGGTCCATGGGGTCACAAAGAGTCAGACACGATTTAGCAACTGAACAACAATAACACCTATTATTCGCACCTTAGTGTGAATAAATGTTTTGAGCATAGGCTTTGAGTGGGGAGGCAAGCAGAAAAATAATCTGAGACGGGATGAGAGAGACGGGGAAACAGGCAGAAAGGAAGCAGGGCTCATAGCAAACTGAATCCATACCTCTGACTGAGCCTGTCTCATTCACCAGGAGCAAATCAATGCACAGTCACCCTGCTAGTCATTTCACTCATCATTCCTCAACTGCCTCCCAGTTTCTCGTCCTTGCGCCAACATCCTCAGCCCCACAGACTCACACTCATGCACACACATAAAAAAGCACTCGCCCAACTTATTCTCAGGATGTGACTCAGTCACTCAGGGAACTCTGTCTCTAGCATGACTCCTTCTACAATTTAATAAAAGGAAAAACCAGCAGGCATGATGATAGCAATGAAGCAAAAACCACAAATAATGCAGGGACAATAAAAGAAAAAGTAAACTGAGTGAGTAGATGTTTTATCACTAAAACGGTTTACTGGAGTCCCTGCTGGTCTTAGGTACTTAAATGCTTTAAATGTATTTTGTTGTAGAATAGTTGTAGACACGTCCTGCAGGGGGTTCAGAAGGATCCTGCAACATCAGTGCAGGACACTTTCCGCACACAATTTCACATCAGGAAATGGATGAGAAAGTAACAGGAAGTGAGTCAAGTCCACAGATCAGAGGTGCCTAAAAACCCATCATTAGTGACTCATCATAGAACCATGTTCCCCACACCCCGGGCTGCTAACCAACTAACAATGCCTCTGGCTTCAGCAGGGAAACGCCTACAATGTAGGGCTCAGTAGCGTTTGGACAGTCCCTGCAATGGACTAAACATGCGCCCCTCCAAAATTCAGATGCTGAAATCCTAACTTCCAGAATGAGAGGGGCATCCAGGGATAGCTATGTCATAAGGGTGAGGGCCTTGCAAATGAAACCCCAGACAGCCTGCTAACCACTTCTACCACAATGGAGCAGGTCCTTTCCACCGCTGCCCCCCACCCAGCCATGGACTCTGCCTGCCTTTTGTCTGTCGAAAATTTTAGCCAAAGAATAAGCTTAATCAGAGAAATGAAGACATGCAGAAACAAAGGAAAACAGTCAAAGGACACTAAATAATAATAATGCAGTCATTAAGCACCATCAAGAACATTTAGTTCCTTCTCAAGAGCCATAGATAATATTCTGAGCCATATCCTGTGAAAGTGAAAATCAAGTCAAGTCCAATTTTTTGCGACCCCTTGAACTATACGGTTCATGGCATTCTCCAGGCCAGAATGCTGGTGTGGGTAGCCCTTCCCTTCTCCAGGGGATCTTCCCAACCCAGGGATTGAACCCAGGTCTCCCGCATTGCAGGCAGATTCTTTACCAGCTGAGCCACCAGGGAAGCCCAAGAATACTGGAGTGGGCAGCCTATGCGTCCTCCAGTGGATCTTCCCAACCCAGGAATTGAACCGGGGTCTCCTGCCTTGCAGGTGGATTCTTTACCAACTGAGCTATCATATCCCGTGAACTGTCTTATAAATCCCAAAAGCCACACCAGGTGGAGAAGTTAACTACATGATCACCAGACGATAACCATGATATAAGCCGTCACAGTTCCAAGAATTGTCCTCAAAGAAATGGAAACAAATTGACCCTAAAACTAAAAATTTACTGTGCCTAAAGCAATCAAGATGACGCAAGTCAGACCTCTGACGGCCAATGTGAAGATGACTGTCAGAACCCAGTGTGCTGTTTCTTCATGTAGCCCCCTCCTCAACCTGTGAAGCTCTCCTCCCCTGCCTATTTGCGGAGGAGTCGACTTTGGAGAGATGTCTGCCCTCCCCCTCTCAGTTGCCGGCATCTGAAATAAAGCCAACTTTCCTTTCCACCAACCTGGTCTGTTTATTGGCTTTGGGACTGCAAGCAGTCGGACCCCACGCCTTTCGGTGACACTACCACGGGAGGACGTGGTGAGAAGGCAGCCGTCAGTGAGCCAGGCAGCAGACCATGATGACGCCTCGATCCCGGACCGCCTGCAGAGCTGTGAGAAATGAGTGTCCGCGGATTCCGAGCCACCTGGTCTAAGGTACTTCTGGTGCAGCAGCCTGAACCAACTAAGACGAGCCTCTTTCATCCGGGGGATGCTGCTGGTCACATGATCGCACACTGTGGCTAGATTTCTTTCTTCGTGAGACTTTGTTTTAGGCCATAGGAGCATCATTTCTGCCAGTGGAGACAGTAGAATATCCTGGGGAGAGATGTTCCAGGGCTTTATCCCCTTCCAAGTGCGACAACTTTGGTTGGCATGTAAAGGCCCCTGGGCTATAAGCAGCTACACACATGCTTTTCAGTCCCCAGATAGAACCCCCAAAGGCCCCAGGCAACGAAATCAGCTCACAAAGTCTCCCAGGCCTAATAGTAAGCAATTCATCACCTTGCTCTTCCCCTAGATGAAAAAAAATCCTAGTCCCAGAGTAATCAGACTATAGATTTCTTACACTGGGGAGCCTTTCCGGAGGTGGGAGGGCCAGACGTACAACCTCCTTGCAGTGATGGCTCAGCTGTGGGTCTTGAGAGCCCCCACACTGGCGGTGAGAGGCGCAGCTCTAAAATCCATTCTAAGTTTTCCCCGTGCTAGGAATCTTGCCATGTACCAGGAGTAGGGCCCGACAGCCTCTGGATACAGGAGCAAACAGCACAAGGTCATGTCAGAAGCTGTGTCTCATGTCTAGTGGATGGATCCTGCAAGCAATGTGCTTTCTGAAATTTCTGACAGTTCACACACATACTCCAAACACACACACTCCTTCTGGGTTTTCACTGCAAGTCAGTGACATCTTCGCGGGTGCTGGGTAATTGGAAAATGGATTTAAATATGTCTGGAAGCTTTCCAGCACCGTGGAATTTGCAAACACTGTGCAGAGTCCATAAGCAAACAGAAATCACAAAGAAACCCTCCCCTCCGGAATTACTCGGGGATCCAACTGGAAGAGATTGTAGTTTATTTTGACATAATGCCAGGAGGCCGTGCAAATAAGGACAAAGCAGTGAGGAGTAGGGTGAGAGGGAACGTCACTTTCTGGTAGAGAAGAAAGATGAGTGGGAATGCAAACTAGTACAGCCACTATGGAGAACAGTGTGGAGATTCCTTAAAAAACTGGAAATAGAACTGCCATATGACCCAGCAATCCCACTCCTGGACATACACACTGAGGAAACCAGATTTGAAAGAGACACATGCACCCCAATGTTCATTGCAGCACTCTTTATAATAGCCAGGACATGGAAGCAACTTAGATGCCCATCAGGAGATGAATGGATAAGAAAGTTGTGGTACATATACACAATGGAATATTACTCAGCCATCAAAAAGAATTCATTTGAATCAGTTCTAATGAGGTGGATGAACCTGGAGCCCATTATACAGAGTGAAGTAAGCCAGAAAGAAGAAACACCAGTACAGTACGCTAACGCATATATATGGAATTTAGAAAGATGGTAACTATAACCCTATATGCAAGACAGAAAAAGAGACACAGATGTACAGAACAGACTTTTGGACTCTGTGGGGGAAGGCGAGGGTGGGATGATCTGAGAGAACAGCATTGAAACATGTATATTATCAAGGGTGAAACAGATCACCAGCCCAGGTTGGGTGCATGAGACAAGTGCTCGGGGCTGGTGCACTGGGAAGACCCAGAGGGATGGGGTGGGGAGGGAGGCGGGAGAGGGGTTCAGGATGGGGAACACATGTAAATCCATGGCTGGTTCATGTCAATGTATAGCAAAAAAACCACTACAATATTGTAAAGTAATTAGCCTCCAACTAATAAAAATAATTGAGGGGTGGAGAAAGAAAGATGAGTGTGATCACCCATGTGTGATGGTGAGTGTGTGTGGTGTGCAGAGCCCTCCAGCGAGGCAGCTTAAAAGGAAAACTCTAGAGACACGGGGTTGCATCCTGGTCCTGTTGGGCACCTCATCTTAGGAGATCCGGACTCAGCTTCAAAAACCTCTGCCTCCGAGGAAGCAGGATGTCTGCTCCAAGTCATATCTGGTAGTGTGTGTGTGGGGTGCACGTGTGTGTGGGGTGCATGTGTGTGTGGGGTGCATGTGTGTGTGTAGAGAGAGCATGCATGGGTTTTCCCAGGTGGCTCAAGGGTAAAGAATCTGCCTGCCAATGCAGGAGACACAGGAGACATGAGTTCGATCCCTGGGTTGGGAAGATCCCCTGGAGGAGTAAACGGCAACCCACTCCAATATTCTTGCCTGGAGAATCCCATGGACCGAGGAGCCTGGCGGGTTACAGTCCAGGGGTTGCAAAGAGTCGAACATGACTGAGGCGACTTAGCACACACGCGTGCACAAGCATGTATGTGTGTGTCTGCATGTGGGTGTGTGCCCTGCACAGACTCTCATCTACTTTGTGAGGCAGGCAAATACCCCGACTTTAATTCAACTGCCCATCCTCCTGCGTAGCAGGTGTTACCAGCACACGGAGCCCTGCACACCAATGCACACACAGGAGAGGTGTGTGCCTTCCGCTGGGGGTTTACGTTCTTAAACGTGTTGAGCAAAGGCAACCTTCCTTCTCAGCCCCTTTCTGATCATTTTAGGTTTTTGAAAACCTTTTATATTGGATAAACACTGTTGTGTTAGTTTTGGGTGTATAGTAATGTGATTCAGTTACACATATACACATATCTATCATTTTTCAAATTATTTTCCCATTAAATCATTACAGAATATTGAGCAGAGTTCCCTGTACAATACAGTAAGTCCTTGTTGGTTATCAAGTGTCAAGATGTGGCCATGTCACTCCCAAATTCCTAAACTATCCGTACCACCTCTACCCACCCAGGATGCCAGACCTCACCCAGAACTCTCTGTGAAGACTCTAGAGGGTTTTCTAGATTGACTATTTTATTATAGAACAGTTTTAGATTTACAAAAAAATTGCAAAGACAGTACAGAGAATCCCCCTACCCATCAAGCACACACCCAGTCTTCCTCTGTTACTGACATCGTTCATTATATGATATAATTGTCACAATTAACAAACCAGTGCAGAGGGATGACTACGAACTGAACTCCATACTTCATTGTGGTTCCTCCAGTTTTCACCCAATGTCCTTTTTGTGGCCCAGGATCCCACCTAAGCTCTCATGTGACATTCACTTATCATGTCCGTTTAGGCTTCTCTTGGTTGTGACTGTTTCTCTGACGCTCTCTCTCTCCCTCTCTCTTTTTAATGACAGTGACAGTTTTGAGGAGCACTGCTTGGGTATTTTGTATCATGTCCATCAACTGAGGCTCCTTGGATGTTCATCTCATGAACAGACGGGTTGCAGGTAGGGCAGGAGGACCGCAGAGGCCAAGCGCTTTAGTCATCAGGTCCTATGAAGGATTGTTGCGGCTGTTTAACCTCTCAGTCGTGTCGCTCTTTGCGACCCCATGGACTATAGCCTTCTAGTCGCCTCTGTCCACGGGATTTCCAGGCAGTAATACTGGAGTGGGTCCCCTTTTCCTTCTCCAGGGGACTCTTCCCGACCCAGGGATGGAACCTGCATCTCCTGCGTTGGCAGATGGATTCTTTACCGCTGAGCCACCAAGGAAGCCCTTCCTACAAAGGGCACCGCTATCAACACAGCACCACCGTCAGCACTGGCCCTGACCACCTGGCCGGGCTTGTGTCCGCCGAGTTTCTCCATTGTAAAGTGACTCCGTTTCCCTGTCCACCCTGTGCTCTTTGGGAGGAAATCTCTATCTGCAGCCCACACTAGAAGAGCGGAGAGTTCTACTCCACTTCCCAGAGGATGGAGTGTCTACTCAAATTACTAGGAATTACTCTGTGTCAGAGATGGCTCTATTCCCCTCCACTTATTGATTTATTCAATCATTTATACCAGTAAGGACTTTATTGATATTTGTTATATCTGGGGTGTTAAAGGCTGGAGAAAGAATGATTTGTGTTATTTTCTATATAAACACAGAACATTGTAGCTTTGACTAGTACAGGGACCAGGAAGATATATAATGCAAAAACCAATTACATTTCTCCCTACTAATAGCCGAGATAACAACTGCCTATGAATTTTAAAGCCCAAAGATGAGAGATCTGGTCCAAGCAGCTGGTGTAGTGTTCTGAAGTCATTTTGAGGGGTAAGATATATAAAGAGAATTCCAAATGTTAAAGGTTTCAAGCATGGAGAAACTAAAATTTCCTTTTAAGACTAAGAACAAATATGCATTCCCAATTGCCACCAGTATTTCAGTGTAGTATTGGTTAATTTTATTGGGAAAGGAAAGGAAATAGCTTTAAACATTGTAAAGAAAGAGATTAAAACTGACTTTGTTTACAGATAATATTACCATCTATCTAGAAAGACAAATTGAATCAACAAACTTCTAATAGAAAAAGATTAAAAGCAAAAAGAGAGTTCAGCAGTTATCTGGATAGAAGATCAATCTAGAAAAATCAATAAAATTTCTCTATCCCGGTAGAGATGGACTCAAAATAAAATTAAAAATGATATTTTTCAAAATAAAAAATTTTATAAAGCACCTAGGAATTAACTAAATCAAGAATGCATGAGATTTCTACAGAGAAAAAATTAAAACTTTGATGAAGAATATAGAAAATTTATTTGAATAACTGAAGACATGCCATGCTATTAAATGAGCTGGCTTGATATAAAAGTATTGATTTTCCCTACATTGATCTAAAATTCAATGACACTCAATCAAAATAGTTGTCAGATATTTACAAGAAATTCATTAAATTTAATCTGGAATTTATAAAGCAGAACCAATGTGTATAAAGAAACAAATCGACTTTACATAAAAAAAAAAAAGAAGAGGGAGAACTTGGTGAACTTCCCACATTCAAATCTAAACATACTGTTAGATAGAGCTATAAGAAATTACCATTTTTGTAGGTCAAAGTGATTAAATATTAGCAATTTTATATCATAGTATATAAAAATCATTATGATTAAAAAATACCGGGTCATTGTTGAAGAAACAGATTAACAGAGCATTGAAATAGCATGGAGGGTCAGGAACAGGCCTGTTTATATTCAGGAACAGAATATTTGATGAGGAGGACAACAAAATTGATGAAGAAAGGACAACTTGATTCAACATAAGGTACAGAAAATTATGTGAAGAAAATATATGGAAAAATTCATCTCATCACATGGAGAAAAAACAATCTCTTCCCAATAATACTATATAGCAAGGTAGATGAAAGCTTAAATAGGGAAGGTAAAACACTGAAGTTCATAGAGTAAAATGTAGAAGAAATATATTTGTGAACTAAGGGCAGGGAAGGACTAGTTTGAATAAAATAATGTATAGGTTTAAAAAACGTCAAATTAGAGTATATCAAAATTAAGAGCTTCTGTTTGTTGAACACACACTGGACAAATTAAGAAATACCTGATAGAGTAGAAAAATAAACAATGTCTTACAAAAATGGTGCCTAATTTCCAGAATATGAAAGGTAATCTGCCAGTCAAAAACAAACAAAACCCCCCAGAAAATCAACAATGAGAAAATCTACACCAACAAAAAACTTAAAATGAGTAAAAGATATCAGCAAGGAAGTTTTAACACAGAAAGCTCAAAAAGCTAATAATCATAGGAAGAAATGCTCAAAATAATTAGAAGTTAGAAAAACACTAATTAAGTCAGGCATATAAGACTGCATATAATAGGAAGTATATATAATGCTATATAATGCTTTTTTTTTTTTACTTTGTTGCATATGGGATCCTAGTTCTCCAACCAGGGTTCAAACCTGTGCTCCTACATTGGAAGGTGAATTCTTAACCACTGGACTGCCAGGGAAGTCCTTATAATGCCAATTTTGATAAAAGATTTTTGAACTACAGAATCCTCATACATTGTTGGTAGGAATGTAATGTAAACCTGTGTAGCCATTCCAGAGAACAATCTGGCTTTACTTAAGACCGCTTAGTCAAATAAAAAGTACACAAATTCTAATACATTGATATCCAGCAGTTCCTTCCCTAGGTATATGCTCAAACTGATTTTACATGGATTCACAAACGGACATGAGCAAATATGTTACTATAGCTTTATTTAGGCAGGGAGGCGCCATCCACCCTGGGAGAAAAAATGAAATAACATGTAGCCTCAGTGCAATAGAAGGTGGCAGCAGGAAGAAACACACATGGCTCTGGAAGACATCAGACCTATTGCCGTGGCTGCTGTTTAATAAACAAAACCTGAAAACATCAAGCATTGGTGAGGGTGTGAAGGAGCTGGAATTTCCGACAGTTGGCGCTAATGCAGGAAAACAGGATGATGATTACTCCAAAATTAAATCTAGAGTTACCGCATCATCTGGTAACTCTACTTCCAGACACACATTCAAGAGAACTGAAAACGGGGACTTTAAACAGAAGTTTATACACCCCTGTTCCCAGCAGCATGAATCACAATAGCCAAAAGCAACCAAAATGTCCATCAGTGGATGGATGGATAAGCAATCTGTGGTATATCTGTACAATGAAATATTATTTGGCCTTCAAAAAGAGGGAAATTCTGATGCATGGGTGTACCTTGGAGGCTATTGTGCTAAGTGAAATGAGTCAGTCACAAAAGGATAAACAGTACGTCCACTTAAAGAAGCATGCAGAGTGGTCAGAGTCCCAGAGACAAATAGTAGGATGACTGTCCCCAGGTCTGTGGGGGAGGGTGGAAAGGGGAGTCTTTACTTAGTGGGTACAGAGTTTCAGTATTTTGCAAGATGAAGAGAATTCTGCGAGTGGATGGAGGTGATGTGAGTTGGACAGTGTGGATATACTTAAGGCCTAAAAGTGGTTAGGATGGTAAATACTGTGTTATGTGCATTCCACTACAATTTTTAAAAAATGGTTGGTGAAAAAGTAAGAAATGGAGATTCAGATACAAAGATGCCATTTACATGAATTTCAAAACACGTTCCTACAAGGGACTTTGTGCAATAGGTAGAGACAGAAGATCTTGGAGTTGCTCCCGCTAACAAACAAGCCATCAAACTGGTGAAACCATTTGGAGTCCACAGTGTCAGAAGTCTGGAACCCAACTGGGACCTGGGACCATGAGGGGAGTTCTGGACGAAGGCCGCTGTTCTTGGGTAAGGGAGCACCACACATGATCTAGCCACCAGTCCCCAGCTGTCAGCCCCATCAAGGCTGTGGGGCTAGTGCCTTGTGCTTGAGAAAGTCTTTAATATTAATGTTATATATGTAATATCTGGGAATATATATAAATATCTCCAAGCAGAGAGCTCTTTCTTAAATTCCCCATTAAAAAACCATTCACTCCTTGTCAAGGAAGCTGAAGGGAGAGACGCTGGAACTGAGTATGTTGGTACCCCTGCCAGGTGAAGCTCACTCATGGAGGAGAAGAACAAATCTCGACAACATGGTGTCAGTGAAGGACTACGTTTCCATTCACTAAAGGGCTATTCAGCTGTGCAAGCGGCACATTTCTGCAGAAAAGGTCCACAGCACCCCTCACCACACCATCTCTCGCTTTCAGGGGCTGGAGAAAGGAGGGGGATGAGCTAGTCAGTCCTCAAGTTACAAAGTGATGACGCACGGGGAGGAGCCAAGTGCCTGCCGAAATTCACCCGGGAGCAGCCCACAGCCCCAGGCCCGGCCACGTGCGTGCATCTCACTGCTGCCACCGGGACTCTGAAGCTTCAGCGTTCACCCCTGCCCTCCCTTGGAGCGCCCTGCCTCCTGGCACCGTCTGCAGGAACACAATCTCAGTCCTTCCCTCTGCCAGGATGACTTGGCCCATCTGCAGCTTATTGATTGAAACTCAAGTGGAAACTTTTGAGTCATTTTTTTAAAGAAAGAAAAACATCAGACACAACTGAAAAAAACTCTTAAATGCTGTTCAGTTCTCTGGGTCTGTGCCACGCTGGAGGGAACAACGTGTAGATTCTTCTTCAAAAGCTGTCAGAATATTTGACTTCAGTTTGCTCTGACTCAGCTCTCTGCAAGAAAGACATGTTGCTACAGCTGATTCATCAATAACCACCTCTGGTTCAAGAGCAGTCGCAAGTCACCTTTGACGCCACTTGACCCACTTCAAGAAAGGGGCGCTTGTGGTCAGAAAGGAGCACACTTAACTCCTAGAGTGAGTATACTTCAAACCGCCCAGAGCAGGACAGCTGGATTTATCTTCTTCACTCTTGGGTTCATCCCAAAGGCTTTGAACAGAAATAAGTGTTTGGGGGAAAAGACACAATTTAGAAAATGTCAAACCACCAAGTGTTTCTATTGTCATGATGAGTCAACAAAAGTTCTTTTAAAAAGGATGTCACCCATACCAGTCCCAAATATCTAGGGATGAAGAAGGCCACGCACATTTCCGGGGCTGTGTGTATTTCCAAAAACAGCTGAGAGGACTCCAGTCTCTCATCCTAGGCTGAACATATCTTGACATAATATCACATCCAAGGTCCTGTAGAAGAGTAAGTGAAGGTTAAGACAGAGTTGTAAGCTACCCAAGCATTGAAAGCCTTCCCAACACACACCCTTAAGCCAAGGGTGGAAATGTTATTGGCTGAAAGCATAGAAGGAAATCTCTGATCAATCATTAGCTGATTGCCAAGCAATGGTGTCTTCACAGTAGGGGGAACCCACAGCTTTCAGACTTAGTTAAGGACCCTCATTAAATGAATAGACAGCAGTAACAGCAAAAGAGCAACAGTAACAAGTTTGCACCTGTGATAACCCGGTGTCTGGAGATGGGGAGATTGTCCTAGATTATCTGTGCATCCAGTGTAATCACAAGGGTCCTTACAAGACCGCGGCAGGATGGTCCGAGTCAGAGGAAGCCGTGTGACAGTGAAAGCCGAGAAAGTCAGAGATGTGACAAGAGGGGAGGGTGAAAAGGAGACAGGATGATGAAAGAGAAGTGGGAGGGACGCCAGGGCTGGCAGGAGCCAGAGGGTTCAGGTGACCTCTGGACGCCGGAAAGGTCCCCCCGGAGTCTTCGGAGGGATGACAGCCCCGCCAGCACCGTAGCTTTAGCCGGTGAAATGGATTTAGAATTAAGACTGCCAGAGATATAAGGTAATAAATCCATGCTGTTTTAAACCACTAAACATGTGGTGATTTGCTACAGCCACTATAGGAAATTAATACAATATACAAGAGAAATAAAAACATATGTCCACACAATAACTTGTATACAAACGTTCTTACAGCAACACTTAACAATAACCAAAACATGAAAACAAATGTCCCTCAACTGATGAATGGATAAACAAAATGTGGTATTTCCAAACAATGGAATGCTAATTGCAATAAAATACTGATACAAGCTACAATGTGAATAAACTTTGAAAACGTGCTCAGCGGAAGAAGTAAGATATTTCCATGAAGTCTTCAGAACGAGCAAACCTGTAGGAGCTCTGGTAGATTACTAGGAGGATGGGAAGTGACCATTAAACTGTTTGAGATTTCATTTGGGGATTAAACTGTTCTAAGTTACTTTGTGGTGATGATCGCACAACTCTGTATATGCTAAAATCCACTGCATTATAAACTTTAAGTGGAGTAATTACATGTTGTGAGTTACATGTTAATAAAGGTGTTAATAATCTGAAGCAAACTACAGATGCTCACCTCACTCTATTGTTGTGTTAGAAGCTCAGTCGTGTCTGACTCTTTATGACCCCAAGGGCTGTAGCCCACCAGGCTCCTCGGTCCATGCAGTTCTCCAGGCAAGAATGCTGAAGTGGGTAGCCATTCCCTTCTCCTGGAGAATCTTCCTAGCCTGAGGATCAAACCCTCGTCTCCTGCACTGCAGGCAGATTCTTTACTGTCTGGGCCACCAGGGAAGCCCTCACTTTACTCCATGTAACAGCAAAGTATTTCAAACATACAGCAAACAATAAAGTACTGATTTTTATCTCTCATCTGAGTTTTTAGTTTTATTCTAAGTATTAGCTAACTGACAGTGAACGCCAAGTGAATTAGCATATTTCCTCAATGAATGTCTACTCTATACCACACTCTGGTTGGGCTCTGGGTCATAAGGACCAGAGGAATAGACTAATGGTTTCGCCGACTTTTAAAACTCTACTCGGGAACTTCCCTGGCAGTCCACCGCAGGGGGCTTGGGTTTGATCCCTGGTCAGGGAGCTATGATTCTGCATGCCACATGGAGCAGCCAAATAAGTGAATAAAATCCTGCTCATAGAAGGGTAATGGTTCTGCTGCCTTCCTCTCTACCAGTCATGTATCTTAAATATGCCAAGTTTCATCACTTCTATCATTCCTTGTGCAGTAAGACAACTCTATGCTGTTGAAATAGGTTTAAACATGCTTACTTTATAGGGCTTCCCAGGTGGTACTGGTGGTAATGAAACCATCTGCCAATGTAGGAGACACAAAATGACGCGGGTTCGATCCCTGGGTTGGGAGGATCTGCTGGAGGAGGGCATGGCAATCCACTCCAGCACTCTTGCTTTGAGAATCCCTAGGACAGGGGAGCCTGATGGGCTATAGCCCATAAGGTTGCAAAGAGTCAGAAATGACTGAAGTGCCTTAGCAAGTATGCTTACAGGATTACTGTCCGGCTCTAAATGGTAGATACGGATTAGGTTTAACCTGTTTTACACACACACA
>CM035296.1:45787611-45858730 GCA_020226075.1 Hydropotes inermis | reverse complement strand
GTGCATGCATGGAGCGGCATGGATAAATGTGCGTGTTCACGCTTTGCATGCATTCATGGAGCGGCATGGATAAATGTGCGTGTTCATGGATGGATAGACATGTAGGCTTTGGGAGAAGACATTTTTTTCTGCTTTGGTCCCTGCTGTGCATCTGTCACCTAGAATGGCATATGGCAGGCATTTGTAAGCATTAGCTGAGTGAATAATATGTGGACATATATGTAAGTGTACATTCACTGGGTTATGATGTAAACTTTATTTTTACTATATTTATCTTGACCTAATTTCAGATTTAAAGAAGATTTGCGAGGGCTCTTCTATGGAGGTCCAGTGGTTAAGAATCCGCCTTGCAATGCTGCGGACACAGGTTCAATCCCTACTGCGGGAGGATTCCACATGCCATGGAGCGAATAAGCCAGAGTGCCACAACCTCTGAGCCTGTGGGTCACAACTAGAGTGTCCAGGCGCTGCAAGGAAGATCCCACGTGCTGCAGCGAAGACCCAACGCAGCCACATAAGCAACTGTTATAAAAATCCTCTCCCCAGATCTCCTTAGTGACCTCCCCAAACACCTCATGTGTTTTATGATGTGAGTGAGAGGCGTGTGAGTTGTGTGACTATTACCTGGCCTCTTCTTTGGACAGGCTCTACCTTGCCGTTCAAATCTCCCATCTCTGCCTCAAATAACATTTGCATCTCAACGGTCAGGAAAAGATACAGGTTGTTGTGGACTCAAATCTAGGCAGTCGCCTTTGAGGAGCGGGGGGTTAATTTTTCTTTTTGCAGTTAGATTTACTTACAAGCTTAGTGGTTTCTGCCATAGTAATCATTTAATAAACATTACCCTTAGGAAAAAATATAATTGTCCCATGTTCCAGTTTATAATCCCTGTCAGGAATGTTTCCTTTCATTAATGCATTGCCAAAATAATTAAATGTGACTATTTTTAAGGCTGACTTTCCTACAAGAAACTGTCAAGAATCAAGAGGTATTGAAAAGACACAATGAACAACAGCTTCCATAAAATCATGATTCACTGCAAATTTTCTGCAATGAGGATGAGAGGGAAGCAGCTGACCACTGACTTGAGGGTCCCCAACGTAATCAGACAGCCTACTTCACGTGTGTGTGTGCACACGAACATTAAGTCACTTCAGCTGTCTCTGTCTCTTTGCAACCCCATGGACCACAACCCACCAGGCTCCTCTGTCCATGGGATTCTCCAGGCAAAAATTCTGGAGTGTGTTGCCAGACCCTCCTCCGGGGGATCTTCCTGACACAGGGATTGAACCCACATCTTTTACATCTCCTGCATTGGCAGGTGAGTTCTTTACCACTTCCCTGGTGGCTCAGAGGTTAAAGCGTCTACCTGCAATGCAGGAGACCTGGGTTCGATCCCTGGGTTGGGAAGATCCCCTGTAGAATGAAATGGCAACCCAATCCAGTATTCTTGCCTGGAGAATCCCATGGACAGAGGAGCCTGGTGGGCTACAGTCCACGGGGTCACAAAGAGTCAGACACGACTGAGAGACTTTACTTCACTTCTTTACCACTAGTGCCACTGGCAAGTTCCTCTTGTATGCAGCAATTTAAATAAAATCTCTCTCTGTGGGAGAAGGAGAGGGTGGGATGTTTCAAGAGAACAGCATTGAAACATGTACAGTATCTAGGGTGAAACAGATCACCAGCCCAGGTTGGATGCATGAGACAAGTGCTCGGACCTGGTGCACTGGGAAAACCTAGGGGGAGCGGGTGGAGAGGGAGGTGGGAGGGGGGATCAGGATGGGGAACACATGTAAACACATGGCTGTTTCATTCCAATGTATGACAAAATTCACTACAAATAAAAAAAAAAAAAGAAAAAAAAGAATAATGTAGAAGGGTAACAAAAAAAAAAAATCTCTCAAGTTTTTATCTGAGGGAGATTTCTCACATCACTATTATTTGCAATAAAATCTCATCAAAAATATCAAAATTAATATATTTTTATAGTATAGCATAATATTTTTGCAATATATATAATTCCCGAATGGCAAAAAGTCATGCTCAATTACCCCCACCCCCACTAGCACCTGTCTTTACATGACTGGGCATACAGTAGGTGCTCAACAAATATTCACTGCAGGGTTTTTCGAAGAGGACTTTGCTACAGGCTCTCAGATTGGCCTTCTAGTGGGCTGCATCACAGAAACATGGGGATTTCTGCTCTGTCTGCTCCATGGGCTGGTCAACAGAGAACTTCTTCCAGCCTGGATTCACAGGGAGCAATCCTACTAAGGATAAGTAGTCATCACCACTTTCCATTTTCTGACTTTGAAAAGAGGAGTTATTTCCTGTCCTCTTTCTATATAAATGGGAGAAGAAATGTGGAGACTCAGACACATTTTTTTTTTCATAGTATCTGAGAACAAGAAAAAAAAGAAAAAGCCTCCCTCTCAATTAGAGTCCTAAGAACTGATTCACTGAGTATGGTGAGCCTCAGTGACTTCATAGAGCAATTATAGGATCACCAGGAACCAGAAAATATAGCCTTAACCGCCTCCCACAAAATTCCAACAACCCAGGTGGTATTTTAGTACACACCCGGGACTCCAGCTGCAACACCCATCTTGGGTGGGGTGACAAACGTCTGTTAAAACCACAAGGCTGTGAGTGAAGCTGTCTGCCTCCTGCTCCTGTGACTCTCGACCCACCCCGGGAATGATGACCCCATCAGACGGGGGCTGGAGGGGTGCTTGCTGAGATGGAACCAACTCCCGAACACACCCAGCAACAACTCCCAGCTCTGGAGACGAACTCCCGACAGGCTTCCGGATGGAGCCTCAGACCACGACAGAGCCTGGAGAGGGGACGGGGGCCGTGAGAGTGGAGCCTCCAAGGACGGGGTTCGTCTGTGTCAGGACAGATGCTCACGTGTTCCGGAAGAAGCCAAGTGCTTGGAGAGACCAGCGTGGGCAGGAGGAGACTGTGCGTGAGGGGACTGTTCTCTTTAACTGCAATCGTGGGAGCACAAAGAGAGTAGATCCTCTCTGCTGCTCAGTCACCCCTGAGGATTAAACAGAGAGAGAGCTCCTCAGTGGTCTTTGGAATAATCTGGACTTTTAGCTGGGCTGCCCTGGTGGCTCAGCAATAAAGAATCTGCTGCAATGCAGGAGACACAGGAAACTCGGGCTTGATCCGTGGGTGGGGAAGGTCCCCCGGAGAAGGAACTGGCCGCCCACTCCAGGATTCTTGCCTGGAGAATCCCATGGACAGAGGGGCCTGGCGGGCTCGCACACAGCCAGACATGGTTTAGCAACTGAGCATGCGTGCACGCAGACTCTTAGATATTGGGTGCTGTCTTAGGTCAAGATCCCAGAAGCAGACCCCCAAGGCGAAGTTTCATAATGCTTATCAGGAAGTGTATTTAGCACAGACAGTAGAGGCACACAGCGAAGGGGAGGTGAGGAGATCGTCCCACAGAGGGTGAATTTGGCTCATTTTTGCAGGGGGAGCTGTAGAGACGCCACAACCCCACCTCCAAGTTCAGGAATGACAGAGCTGGAGTACTGACGCAGCCGCGCCTGTCAGTCACCAGCAAGGCTGCCCCAGGGGCTGGGGAGGGGGTGTAGGCTCCCAGGCTCTTCCCGCTTTCAGAGTGTGCAGAGGAAGCCAAGTCCAGGATCCTCACATCCACGCTGCCTGTCAGGAGTGAAAGCATGTGGGGGCCACTCTGCGAGAAAGTGGCAACGGAACCAAAGGGGTCCGCGTGGGGCAGCAGCAACTTCAGCTGCAGAGGGGCTGTGCCCAGTGGCTGCTGGGGAAGGGGGGTCCGACCTCTGTTCACAAAAACAGAGGCCACCTGTGCTCCTGTTTCTAACAAAGAGCCCCTGGGTTACTCGGCAGAGCGGGTTTTGATGGAATTACCTCGCTCCTGCAGGCTCAGAGAAATTTCCCCTGACCAGCCTTCCTCTCCTGTCCTTCCCCAGTATTATTCACTTATTGTTTTGAAGCACTGATTTGTTTTAAGGTCAATTTATTATTTGGCCGTGTCTGGTCTTAGTTGCAGCACGCAGGACCTTCACTGTGTCATGCGGGGTCTTGCATGCGGCACTCAGACTCCACCTCTGGCCCGGGGTTCCGGCTTAGTCACCGCGCCGGGCATCAAACCAGCATCCTTTTCGTTGCAAGGCGGATTCTCAGCCCCCGGGTCCCCAGCCAAGTCCCTCCCGTGGCAGTTTCTCATCCCTGGAACTCACGCCCCCTGTTACCAACCCCTGTCCTTCACTCTCTTCCCTCCTTCCTTCCCTTTCCACTCTTCTCCTCCCCTCCTGCTGTCTTAATTCCAACACCATTTTCTTGCCTCTGGCTGTTGAGGAATCTGTGTGAAGACAATGGTTCAGGAGCCAAAAGCTAACCAACGCACAAAAAAGGCCACCAAAGCAAGTTTGGAAAGGTTTTCAGCTGTCGGTGTCCAGTCGCTAAGTCGTGGCCAACTCTCTGCATCCCCGTGGATTACAACATGCCGGGCTTCCCCGTCTTTCACTGTGTCCTTCCTTATTTTTCAGCTTGCTCAAATTCATGTCCATTGAATCGGTGATGCTATCTAACCATCTCATCCTCTACTGCCCTCTTCTTCTTCTGCCTTCAGTCTTTCCCAGCATCAGGGTTTTTTTTTCCAATGAGTTTTTTTCACCATCTTCTTTTAGCCAAACCAAATTTATTCAAGGTGGGGGCACATCCCTGGGTAACTGATAGAGTAATGTTTGATTCCAAAGTGTCAATTAAACTCTTTAAGGTTTAATAAGGTGGTTGTTTCACTATGGCTCTAGCATGCATTTGAAAAAAAAATGCTGGTTAAGAGCTTTGTGGTCTCCGTCTGGAGCTTTTTGTTTATTTAGTAGTGGCTTTCTGCTTCCGTTAGAGATACCAGCACGTGAAAACATTTGACGAGCCTGTCTTCCTAGCCAAAGTAAAATCTGATAGTGTCGAGCGTATTTGAAAGCCCTAACTGAAGATCAGAGATACTTTCTCCTATCTGTACTCACACAAAGTTGAGAAGAGATATTCACAACTATTTCTTGCTCTCATTATCCCTCAGCAAAATTTTGTCCCTTGGCAAAACCTACGTCTTCCGGAACGACAGTGGCATGTATGCACCCAATCAAGTGTACAATGCTTGTGGGAGCCAAAATGTTTTGAGGCCCACTTCACCTACAGGCCTTTCGAACTCTGCTCCCCAACACCTTTCTCTGTATTTTTCAGATGAATCCAAAAGGGCAACCCTCAGCTCTAACAATATACTTGGGTCAACCTACAATAATATTGCATCTCTCATCCATTTATAAATATAACATCACCTGTGAACTTGTCAAATAAACTAGTCATCAAGTGGTTCAGCCACCTCTGCAGGTGCTTCATGTATTAATAGGTCCCTGGAGTCAGGAGAGACCTCAGAGTTCTGGGAAATTTGGCCCATTCAGCAGAAATTACTTTGAACTCGTCTCCTCCCCCATTCCCTCCCACACACATACTCTCAAAAAGATGATGTCCGAGGAACAGAAGTTTTCTTTGACTAATTCAAGTGCTGTGAATAATCTCGAAGTACCAGAAGACACACTGGGACTGTAGGAGAAAGAATGAGTTTACTTTATTTTCTACTTCTCCTCCCATCAATCAGACAAGCAAGCTCCTTCAGGGACTGGAACAAGCCTCCCTGTGCATCCAAGAGAGCTCTGGGTGATGCATATTTAACACGGAGGTCAGCGGTAAACAGCTGTAACTTCTGGGCGCAGACACCCAAGCCACACCACCGTGGAGGGCCTGCCCCCGGGTCTCAGGGCTCATCCTCCCCACCTTCTGGCACCACCCTGCTGGTCCACAGCCTCCTTAGTGTTACAACTCTGACCACGCACCTCGGAGGGTAATAGATGGCATTCTATTGCGTTTGCCTCTATGGATCTGATTCATCCCCATTCACGCTCCCTCGTTCGGATTTATCTCAGGCTTGACTTTTATCTGTTCCTCATCCACTGCTGAGACCAGTGTGATTTTCTGGTTTTCTAGCTGGTCTGAGTGCCCCACCCCAAGCTCAACCAAGCATGGACCTCAGTGCGTCTTCTAAATAAGAAAATGGAACCATATTTCCTGCTTGCATCAGATTTTGCTTCCAGCACTTGTAAGTCAGGGCACCTGGGGCAGACCTGCCTCAAGGCTATGGCCCCACGTGACACATGCCCCCCGGGGCTGGCTTGTGACATTTTGGCAAAGTGATGGGTAAGCAGCAAAATCACATCGAGCATAAGCTGCGTCAGGACTAAGGCTACATCTAATGGGTGGCTACAGAGAAACACACGTGTCTCTTGTCAAAACCACGGGCTTCCCAGGTGGCATCAGTGGTAAGGAATCCACCTGCCAATGCAGGAGACAAGAGAGATGCAGGTTCAATCCCTGGGTCTGGAAGATCCCTGGAGGAGGGCATGGCAACCCACTCCAGTGTTCTTGCCTGGAGAACCCCTTGGACAGAGGAGCTGTTGGGCTACCCTCCATGGGGTCGCAAAGAGTTGGACATGACAGAGTGCACACACAGAGGTGCGTGGTTAGATACCCACTTTCCCTCTGTCCCTACCAAACAACAACAAAAACATTGACACAGGCCAAGTGAATACCATGATTGAAATAGCTTGCTGCCTGGCTTTCAAAAACCAGGGAATCCTTCAAGATGAAAACTAAGAATGATTACCAAAGTCATGAAACACAACAGTCTAAAAACCTTGGGGACCCATAAAAACACGTTAGGATTCCATTCACAGTATGGGAAAGAAAGTCAAGAGGCCTGCTAATCCTGTCTGGACTCTACTCCAGAGGCATTATCTCATTTTAAAGACCACTCCCCTCACTGTCCCCAGAGGAAGGAATTTCACAGTTCCTTACCCAGAAGTTGTACAAGTAACATTTGTACTAAACAACCTACTATTGACACGCTAAACTGATTCTCACAGTCAGTCTATTTCCCTCTGAGAGCTAATCCTGTCCTGCTTAAGAAAAGGCACTTAGCAAGTTCTTCCATTAAATATAACCTTGAGACGCCCCTGGTGGTCCAGTGGTTAAGACTCTGGGCTCCCAGTGCAGGGGGGACAGGTTTGATCCCTAGTCGGGGAATTAAGATCCTGCATGGCAAGATTACCCATCACTTTGCCAAGTGGTATGGCCAAAAGAAAAGAAAAGAAAATAGATTAAATAAGTAAATGAATAAATGTAGCATTAATACCATGCGTTGCAGCTTCACTCTCCCTTCCTCTTATTTTCTCCAAAAATGGTGGGGCCCATTTAATGATGACTAATGCCCTTTCTTATACCAGAAATCATAACCTTGGCCCCTCTCCAATCCTTTATTCTTTTAGTTTAGCGGCTCAGGTCCTGGGCTCTTCCCTTACAAGCCTTTGTCTCAAACCTCGTTGCCACCTTCTCTTCCTGGGTTCTGCACAGTCGCCGTGATGCTCTTATGCAATGACTAGGGGACAACAGAACATTCTGGTAAGTCCTGGCTCCTTTGGAAATAACGCGTCTCTCCTGGGTTGCTAAACTCTTCGCTGCTATTCGTCTTTCTCAGACAAAGTTGCACAACGTGGCTGATTCACATGCAGTCCAGTGGGCAAACACCACGCAGCCCATGACATCTCTCCTGGCGCCACATAAGAAATGTGAGCTTCTTGGCACAGCATGGATGGGCGAGGTTTTGCTTCCAGTCTCTGCTGCCGAATGCCAACTGTCCTCTCATTCTCTCCTGAGAAGATCTGAGACTCATTCACAAATTCACAGCTCATTCTTGGAGAAAGCCCCATTTCAACAGGGTCCCAAGCTTTTAACCAAATCCACGTGCCCCCTCCACGGAAGGGCTCCCACCAAGGTCATGACGACTTTGCCTTCACGTTACGCTCCTTCCGACCATGTGTCCACTCGGTTCCAGTCCCTTTAAGTGAACTAGGTCCAGGCCTCCCAGACTGCACTGGGTCTTGCATGAGGCCACTGTGAGCGGCAACCTTCTCTCTGTCCTACAATCCTATCTTCTCAGCTTTCCCGGTTTTAGGATTTCATATGCTGAGTGTGTGCTAAATCGCTTCAGCCGTATCTGACTTTGTGCGACCTTATGGACTGTAGCCTGCCAGGCTCCTCTGTCCATGGGATTCTCCAGGCGAGAATACTGGAGTGGGTTGCCATGCCCTCCTCCAGGGGATCTTCTTGACACAGGGATCGAACCCACATCTCTTATGTCTCCTACAATGTCAGCTGGGTTCTTTACCACTAGCACCACCTGGGAAGACCAAGGATTCTGTGGCCTTTCTAATTTTCTTTGGGTCTTTCTAAAGACCCAAATTTAGAAATGGGTCTTTCTAAATCTCTCACTGCTAGGAGCATCATCTCTAACTTCACAGAAATCACGAAAGGCAAACCCTGGGAGTAACACAGGCCCCTTCCCTCATCCCTTTGGTTCTATCCCCTCATCACCTCTTACTACCAGCCATTCGCTCCTCCTCTCCCCAATCCCAGGAGGACCCCAGCCTCCAACACTCAGTACCCACACAGCAAGCTCTCAGTAAATACCTGCTGAGTGACTCTCAGGGACCACAGTTGCATCAACTCACATCTTTCTCTGTAAGTAATTAAATCATCAAAAAATAAACTTGTGTAATTGTTTTGTACACCACCCCCCTTGCATTCTCTCAAGTCAACCACTTTGACGAAATTATCTTTTATTGGCATTGGATGCTTTCTAAGTAGTGGGTCACATGAAGAAAAGCACAAAGGCTTCATTAATCTTTATGACAAATAATGAATTGAGCAAACTTGAGTTTGGTGTGAGTATCATACAGACACCAAACAGAAGGCAAAAGCGCAAAAATAGCATTCCAATTTTTCTATCCGTAGTCCTAGTTTCATAAACTTCTGTGTTTACCCTAAACAGCTCGTAGTCATGTCATGAAAGGCAATTGGCTCCACATACATGACCTGCCCCAACCCCTGCCCCGGTCACGACCTCACACACATGATGAAGGCGGCTGGACGTGCTCACGGGAAGGAAGACACGGTACGTGAGTGGGCAGCACCCTGGGTGTAAAACACGGCTGTCCCTGCCCCTTCCAACCACCCATGTGGATACGTAGCAAGGAGGACTCCAGCAGAAGGTCGTCTGGGTGCTGGAGATTAAGGACTATGCCCTCTCCCTCCTCTGCCCAGGGCTCACTGACTGCTACCATCAGGCCTTTTTCTCGGAGCGCAGCCCTAGTTGGGACACAAACACTGATGGTCCCTTGCTGGCTCCACGGGATGTGCTGAAACCCTGATGGGCATGATTTTGTTGCGGTTAACATCTGAATCATCTTGGCATTCAGGAAAAAAATGACTAGAGGGCAGTGCCCGTGCCAGCGGGTAACCGAGATGAAGACTTACAGCAGTGAGGCTCTGGGAGAGCCCCAGGCTCACACCCTCGGGCATTCAAGACCTGTTGTCATCCCTCACCTGCCCACACTCAGGGGTGAGGACTCCGCCTCCCACTCCTGACTACCCTGTGGTGCTGCACAAATTCATCTGCTCCCACATACATCTGTCAACAATCTTTATGGCAATATTGCAACTTTATGGTAATATTGCAACTTGAATATGATTATTAATTTTTCCATTTTCTAACTGAAGATAAGACTAAGATAGGGTAATGGATTGTCTAATATTACATGATAATAGTAAGAATGGCTACTAATCTACTGGCTACTTTTTATCTTATATTCATTTTCTTCTGACCTGATAAACACCTGGCTAAGTTGGCTGGAGAAGACTCTTGAGAGTCCCCTGGACAGCAAGAAGATCAAACCAGTCAGTCCTAAAGGAAATTAACCCTGAGTATTCATTGGAAGGACTCATGCTGAAGCTGAAATTCCAATTCTTTGGCCACCTGATGTGAAGAGCCGACTCATTGGAAAAGACCCTGATGCTGGGAAAGATGGATGCTGGCAGAAGGTAAGGGGGTGACAGAGGATGAGATGGCTGGATGGTGTCACCGACTCAATGGATATGAGTTTGAGCAAGCTCCGGGAGAGAGTAGAGGGCAGGGAAGCCTGGAGTGCTGCCGTCCATGGGGTCTCAAAGAGTCAGACATGACTTAGTGACTGAACAAGTCGGATGCCTTGACGTCATTTTATAGAGCAGGAAAGAGACACGAGGAGGTCAAGGTCAAGTGACTGGTTCAAGGTCAAATAGCTAATGAGTGTCAGAGCTGGGATTTGTGCTTACAGCCAGTGTTGGTTTGATTTTAGCTCACTTCCTCCAAGTTTATTTAGCCCAACCTCCTTTGTAGCCCTTGGGAGCCTGAGAATTTAGAGAAGGGTCTGTAGCCAGAGCTTTATTCTCTTGAACCCTACACACCCAGTCTGGCAGCTGGCCTTGTCTGTGGTTGGCCATGGCATTAGGTAAGCCCTAATTTTCTGATAGCACTGTGATATACCAAAATATTCTCCATAGGAAGAGACTGACATCATCAAAATGACACACTCGGACTTTTCAGTATCATGATTCTAACACTGAGAACCACTTTGTCTTGAGTGTTCTATTGAACTTATATACATACTTGCAGTCTGAAGGATTTTTATCTCCATCCCACACCCAGAGGTACTTGTTTGGAAAATAAATATTCTTCGTCTTTCCCTAGAAGATTCTGGTTCTTGGCTTATCACTGGTAGCAACAGTTCAAAGCAACAATAAATTGTTGAGTATCTGCTGATTGTTAGGCATGGTGCTAAGCATTTTAATATTAATTTTATTACATTCTCTTAATAACCTGATAAGGTAGTGATTGTTCTTACTTCACACACTAAGTGATGAATCTATTTGCAGGACAGGAATAGAGACTCAGATTTAGAGACTAGACTTTGGGCGCAGAGAGGGAAGGAGAGGGTAGGATGAATTGAGAGAGTAGCATTAAAGTGTATACATTACCATGTGTAAAATAGATAAGCAGTGGGAAGTATAACACGGGGAGTCAACCGGGTGCTCTGTGACAATCTAGAGGGGTGGGATAGGGTGGGGGGTTGGGGGAAGGTTCAAGAGGAAGGGGAGGTATGTATACTTATGGTTGACTGATTTTCTTATATGACAGAAGCCAACTCTAGTATCTTAAAGCAATTATTGTCCAGTTAAAAATTAACTTTAAAAAGGAAACAAAAGAATTTGCCTGTTCTCATTCAGCTATTAATAATAAGCAGCAATTTAAGACTCAAGCCTGGGTTTTCATTTTACGTATACCTTTCCATTTTCACTCTGATAAGTCATGTAATTTAGCAATATGTACTGTTTAAGATTCTTAAAACTATCATAGTCTTTGATCCCAAATTCTACTTCCAATTATTCATTATAAAGGAATAATCAGAGATAATATTAAATCTGTATGCCCAAGCTATACACAATGGAAGTATTTATAATTACAAAAATGGAAAACAATGTGTCTAATAGCAAAAATATTTAAATATGTCCTTAATCTGCATTGTTTAATATTATGGGGTCATGTTTCTGAAGATATAATAAGACGTTTAATGACATGAGAAAATACCCAACTACAGCAGGCAGAAAAACACAGAATGCAAAACTGTACGTGGGCTACAGTTATGAGGAGGTGAGGTCTACAGATGTACCCTTCCCCGTAAACATCGATATCCAGCAAAACAGGTCTTTCATTGAAATATGAAATTTCGCGGATGAAAAATCCATCCACTGGGTTCAGACGAGGCCAGCTGTTGCTTGTCCAGTATCTCAAGCCTAGAAAGATGAATTAACTCTTAAAGGAAACAACTGCTAATTTGCATCACACTCAGCTGCTTTGATTCTGTAAATCACAACAGTTAAAACCAAGGAGATCAGAAAAAAATTTGCATGGCACCCATGTCTCTGAAAAGGAAACAGCTTAGCAGACTGATAAATAAGATCTAAGCATGGTCCAGCTACAGAAAGTACAAAAGGCTGGATGATTCCTATTTGTGAATTTTTTCAAAGATGCAAGAAAAACTCTCTACTGATTTGGGGAGAAACTGTATATATGATCTCCATTTTGTCCAAAGTAAAACATTTATGCATCTACATTGCACGCATTCATGCTCAGTTGCTTCCTCGCGTCCAGCTCTTTGAGACCCCATGGACTACAGGCCTCCAGGCTCCTCCTCCATGGGATTCTCCAGGCAAGAATACTGGAGTGGGTTGCCATTTCCTTCTCCAAGGGATCTCCCCAACCAGGGATCGAACCCCAGTCTCCTTCATTGGCGGCAGATTCTTTACCACTGAGCCACCCAGGAAGCCCCATAGATCTACACTGAAACACTGTCAATGAATAAAACATGCTAACCTGTCACCTCTTAGTGAAAGAATTATGACTAATTGTTCTCAATTTTTTCTACTTTTTCTAATTTCCATGGAAGAGTTTGTAATATTATTATAAAATAGAAACAGTAAATATACTATTTTAGAAGAAAACAGCTCCTACTAGTATTTCAAACAAGCACAGGTCAAGGTGCTTCCACTCCAAAAAGGCTGCTGGGAACACCCTTCTCTTTGCTGCTCCCCTACTCAGGGAGCAAGGCAGGCAGTGTTAGAATAAAGAGCTCGCTGTGTGACCTTGGACAAGTCACATTCCCTCTCTGGGCCTCAGAAGGCTTTTCTGCAAAATAAACATCTTAGATCAGTGAGCTCCATCCCAAGCCTGAGCTCAGAGCCTCTCTCAGTGGCCTCCAGCTAGAACTGTCTTTCAACATGAAATGAGATCCTGCCCTCCCCCATGGCTGGAGAGGAAAATATTTATGAATTAGTCTGTAGTTTAGAAATGGATCCCTGTCTGGGAACACAGAACCATAAACCCCACTGGCAAATTAGAGTCCATTATCAGACACTGTAGCAGCAAGCTCAGCCTACTGGTAATTGTGTCTGCAATAAGAAGGCGGTGAGGGCCACTTTAGGCCATTTGCTATGTGAATCAATCATCATTAAAATCTAGAAGCAGAGTAGATGTGGAAAGGAGGCCGCGTTATCAATGGCCGATGAGAGCAAAAATCCATCAAGAAGCTCATGGGGCCATGACACATGATCTGGGGCTCTGGTCAGCTCACTGAAGTCACATGTCACTCAGGAAGATCCAGTGAGACTGCCTGCAGTTCTGTTTTGGAGTCCCTAGTTGCCTTGAATAATGCCCATCCTGCTTGGCTACGGCATGCCAATTTCATGTAAATACTGAGCCTCCTCCCTGGTACACGATGAGGCATTTCAGGGTGCCCTGTGCCTTTGTATCCTCCAGCAAAGTTTAGGTGCCTTAAATTAACATAAATTTATTCTTTAACAGTTCCAGAGGACAGATGTCTGAAAGCAAGGCATTGACAGGCCACATCCCCTCTGAAGTCTCTAAAAAAATATCCTTGCCTTTTTCTGCACCTGTCAGCCCCAGGTGTCCCTGGTTGTTGCTCAGTCGCTAAGTTGTGTCTGACTCTTTTTCAGCTCCATGGACTGCAGCCCACCGGGCTCCTCCATTGCAGAAGCATGAGCCCAAGCTCCACCTCTGTCTGCAGACAGCCTCACCCTCTGTGTCTCCTTCCTTACAAGGACACTTGTCTTTGGATTAGGGTCCGCCCTAATCCAGTATGCCTGTATCTTAACTTGATTACATCTGCAGACTCTATTTTCAGAAAGGTTATATTCTGAGGTTCCCAGTGGAAGTGAAGTTTTGGAATTCACTATTAAACTCACCACTCTGAGTTAAGCCACTGTTTGATCTTCATTTTGGTCATCCTTCACCCATCTCACCTGCGATAGTAGATGGGTTAATACCTAGAGCTAAAATAGCACTTAACTGTGTGCCAGATGTACATCTCTTTATGTACATTAACTCATTTATTTATCACCACGAGTAAGTACTCTTTTTATCTTCCTTTTCCACATGTGGAATAAAGGAACATTTTCCACATGTTAAGTAACATGCCTAAGGTCACACAGTAAGAGGCAGGGTCAGCACCTGAACCAAGACAGCATGGTTCTAAAGCCTGCACTCTTAACCATGCATCTCACTGCTGAAGAACTCGCAGAATTCACAGAATTCTTTTGTGTATACACCCAGACCTAGGATTACTGGATCACATGGTAGGAAGATTTAAACCAGGAGGAGACAGGGCTGCTGCTGCTGCTAAGTCGCTTCAGTAGTGTCCAACTGTGAGACCCCATCGGCGGCAGACCACCAGGCTCCTCCGTCCCTGGGGTTCTCCAGGCAAGGGCACTGGGGTGGGTTGCCATGTCCTTCTCCAGTGCATGCTGAGTCACTTCAGTTGTGTCCGACTCTGTGCAACCCCAGAGACGGCAGCCCACCAAGCTCCTCGGTCCACGGGGTTCTCCAGGCACGAATACTAGAGTGGGTTGCCATTTCCTTC
The DNA here is from genome assembly GCA_020226075.1 of Hydropotes inermis. Classification (NCBI taxonomy): domain Eukaryota; kingdom Metazoa; phylum Chordata; class Mammalia; order Artiodactyla; family Cervidae; genus Hydropotes; species Hydropotes inermis. Next base: position 45,844,304 of record CM035296.1, on the reverse strand, counting down.
TCTGGAGACTGAGTAAATAATGCTATATGTGTGTGAGGAAGTAATATGTCTCCATTAAAATAATATTAAGCATTTGTAATAAGAAGAGAAGGTGCACAGGCTGTATTTTTTAAATCATTTGCCCCATTTTCACGATTCTTCCTCTTTGCTTTTTGTGGAAGCATATTTGACTCAAAATATTATATTAGTTTCAGGCATACAACATAGTGATTTGACATTTTTGTAGAATACACTCCATATGAAGTTGCTATGAAATATTTGTGCTGTACATTGCATTCTTGTAACTCACTTACTTTACAGCTATTAGTCTGTGCCTCTGCTAAGAGGATGACCTTTCACTTACTTTGTCCCCCCCCCCCCCCGCCTTTCTGCTCTCTGAGAGCTGAAAGTTAGGATATAAAGTGGCTTAAATAACACATTAGACTAGATTTGTAAACCACAGAAAAGAGGAGAAATTACATCAAAGTGCTCACGGCAGCTCTTTTAGAGGAGCTGTGTTTTCGCTTTTCTCTTTTTTCCTACCTTTTTGGTTACTGCAACTTCTATAATAAGCATGTTACTTTTTAATTGGAATAAAGGTAATATGAGCATCTATGATGCAGACTAGTATTAATAATAATGCAAGCAGTATTCTCATGGAAGGACTGGTGGAAAAAGATAAAGATGTGTCGGGGGCCCCCCAGGTACCTCATCAGTAAAGAACCTGCCTGCCAGTGCAGGAGACCCGGATCTGTCCCTGCGTCAGAGAGATCCCCTGGAGGAGGAAATAGCAACCCGTTCCAGTATTGTTGCCTGGAGAATCCCAAGGACAGAGGAGCCTGATGGGCTGCAATCCATGGGTCACAAAGAGTCAGACACGACTGAGCGACTGAGCACACACACGCACTATTAATCTACTTATTACCATAGGTAAGACTGAGCTGAAAGGTGACCAGTGAAAATCAGTCCTGATCTTCATATCAAAGATACCCTAAGATCCAAAGCAGAACACACGATGGACCTGCCTTGTATTTAATCTACTAAATTCAGGTTTGACTTTGGTATGCACTAGACAAACATCTGCTAAATGAGTGGACATCTGAGCTAAATAAACACATGGCATAAACACATGGAGAAGTCAATGTATAGGGAAATTGAGTAAATGGTTTGCACAGAAAACGTCTTTCTTGGGAAATAGTTTGAAGCCCCTTCTCCATTTCCTAGAAATCCCATGGGAACCGAGTGACTTGATATCATTGACTCCACTTTGCAAGGCTGTGGACTAGACTTTACCTTTCAGCTGTAGATGATGGAATCTCAAATGAAAAACAAAAATCATTAGGCTGAGGCTCAAAGCAACAGAAATTAGATTGACCTAAATCGATGTCCAGAGAAATGGCTTTCCCTCTGGACAAATGCTGAAATAAGAACCTTGTTGATTTAAAGGACAAACTGTCCTTTAGTTCAGAGAACTGAGAGAGTTTTCACCTAGAAGAAAAGCTTTACAATATAAACCCCCTTCTTCCCCTTCCCTAAACAGAAAGACTCTTTTGTGTTTATGACTTCTTAGCATCAGTGACCAGACAGGATGGCTTTATGGCTCTCAGTTAGTGGCACAGAGCTCAAAATTTGGGACCCGCTGAGCTAGTGAGGTTGCTTTGGCCACGGATGCCTTGAAATTTATTACTGAATATAAAACAAACATTCCCATCTTTTGACTTGCAGGACTGGCTATTGAGAGGCGCCCATCCCTTGTGAGTGAAGTAAAAGTCTCTCAGTCATGTCCAACTTTGCTCCTGCATGGACCATACAGTCCATGGGATTCTCCAGGCGAGAATACTGGAGTGGGTAGCCATTCCCTTCTCCAGGGGATCTTCCCCACCCAGGGATCGAACTCAGGTCTCCCACATTGCAGGCAGATTCTTTACCATCTGAACCACCAGGGAAGCCCAAGAATACTGGAGTAGGTAGTCTATCCCTTCTCCAGGGGATCTTCCTGACCACAGCCCTTAGTCATAGGATTATTCATTCTCCTAATGACCCAGAGAGGGCTTCCCAAGTGGTACTAGTGGTAAGGAACCCACCTACCAATGCAGAGACATGTTAAGAGACATGGGTTCAATCCCTGGGTCAGGAAGATCCTCTGGAGGAGGGCATGGTACCCCACTCCAGTATTCTTGCCTGGAGAATCCCCATGGACAAAGGAAGATGGTGGGCTACAGTCCAGAAGTGACTTAACACATGCACGTGCATGCATGCACACACACACACAATGACCCAGAGAACAGAGGCCTGCTTAGTCACCACAGCTAGCACATGTGAAGATCCAACTCTGACTATGGCCTGATGGTGCCAAGTTGGCCACTGGTGACCAGGAGCAGACTGGTCAGCCTCTAGGATCCCCAGCTATGCCCTTTTCCCAAGTGGGCCCTCAGGTGATTCTGCTCAAGGTATTACATCAGTGCTCCAGGGTACCATGGAGCACAGACCTGGGCCAGCCTTTATGAACAAACATCACAGGTGGCCCACTGCAGGGAGGCGTCTAATCCCATCAGGTGAAGTCTTGATTAGAGCCAGGCTTCCCTGGCATGAACATCTGATATGCTTATATTCACTCATTCAACAAAATCTTGGCAGGAAGTGTGTGTACGAGGCACTGAGTCAGATGTTAAAGACAACAAGATCACAATGCATAAAAAGAGGCAGAGATCTTTCTCAAGCCTTTATCAAGTGTAACAGAAAACTTCTGTATATGTATAGTTGCTAAGATGTGTCTGACTCTTTCCTACCCCATGGACTGCAGCACGCCTGACCTCCCTGTCCCTCACTACCCTCACTATCTCCTGGAGTTTGCCCAGGTTCATGTCCATTGAAGATCTTGGCATCTGGTCCCATTGCTTCATGCAAATAGATGGGGAAACAATGGAAACAGCGACAGACTTTCTTTTCTTGGGCTCCAAAATCACTGCAGATGGTGACTACAGCCATGAAATTAAAGATGCTTGCTCCTTGGAAGAATAGCTATAGCCAACCTTGACAGCATATTAAAAAGCAGAGGCATTACTTTGCTGACAAAGGTCTGTCCTGTCAAAGCTATGGTTTATCCAGTAGTCATGTATGGATGTGAGAGTTGGACTATAAAGAAAGCTGAGCACCAAAGACTTGATGCTTTTGAACAGTGGTGTTGGACAAGACTCATGAGAGTCCCTTCGACTGAAAGGCGATCCAACAAGTCCATCCTAAAGGAAATCAGTCCTGAATATTCATTGGAAGGACTGATGCTGAAGCTCCAATACTTTGGCCACCTAATGAGAAGAACTGACTCACTGGAAAAGACCCTGATACTGGGAAACATTGAAGGCAGGAGAAGGTACAACAGAGGTTGAGATGGTTGGATGGCATCACTGACTCAATGGACATGAGTTTGAGTAAACTCTGGGAGATGGTGATTGACAGGGAAGCCTGGCATGCTGCAGTCCACAGGGTCACAAAGAGTGAGACAAGGCTGAGCATATAATATAATATATACATTTCAGAAAACTTAATGAATTTTTGCTTAGCTAAAAAGTTTATGGCATTTTGGTTCCATTTGTTTAACTAAATATGAATAGAATATTAGATTTCTAATTTATATTCACTCAAAACTTTGATATAGTCCCCTTTCTTCTGGCATCTAGTATTACTGCTAAAAGTAAAGAAAGCTTACCATTTTAGTGATTAAAAAAAAAGTTGAATGAGGTTTAAAACTTCTAATCCAATTCTGAGAATATAAAGAAACAAAAAACAAGAGGCAGAGACATAAACCGACATTTACAATATGCACGTTCTGGATTGGGGGTGGTGCCTAACCCAAATGAGAAAGAGGCTGGGAAATAAATCTCAGAGGAGAAGACGCGAAACTGTGTTCTAAAGCTCAGTGCTCTCCTGGAGGCGAGCTCCAGAGATGGGAACTCCAGAGATGGAGGGAAGCTGCCAGGATAAGTACAGAGAAGAGACTACACATCTTCCCAATACCCCGAGTCTCTAGAACCATAGGACCCAGGGGCTACAGGTAATGGGATTATGGTGCAGAATCAGAGGATTGCTTTCATGTCCACTGGGAGGCAGTGAAAGTGAAAGTCACTCAGTCATGTCTGACTCTTTGAGACCCCATGGACTATAAAGTCCATGGAATTGTCTAGGCTAGAATACTGGAGTGGGTAGCCTTTCCCTTCTCCAGGGGATCTTCCCAACCCAGGGATCGAACCCAGGTCTCCTGCATTGCAGGTGGATTCCTTACCAGCTGAGTCACCAGGGAAATCCAGGAATACTGGAGTGGGTTGCCTCTCCCTTCTCCAGGGGATCTTCCCGACCCAGGAATCAAACCGGGACCTCCTGCATTGCAGGCGGATTCTTTACCAACTGAGCTATCAGAGAAGCCCCGCCAGGGCCCTAGGCAGCATTTGTAGGAACTGTAGCTCATTCCTAGGGAAATAATATAACAGAGGCTTGCAAAGTGGGAAGCCGCGGTTCAACCTGGCGACTTCGGGTTCTTGTTTTATCACTTATCCAGTTAGCAGTGCCTCCAGTCCTATGCCCCAGTCTGCACTTTCCACTTACTGAATAAAAAGAAGGTGTATTCTTCACTGGCTTAAGAGGATCATTTGACTTGGCTGATTGCTTGGGTTTTGGATGGAGAAGAGAGGATCATCAGATTTTAGAACTTGCATCAGAGTGCATGTTCAAGTCTAAGAAAAGCACTTCACTTGTCTGTTTAAACAAGCTATGCCATTTGCACATGTTATATAATTGCATTAAAACAGGCCAAAATTGGCTAGATGTTGGCATTCATTGAAGAAAAAACCAAGCATTTTCACATTATAAAGGTGGGTAAAAGCAAAGATCTGTGTTGGGTTAGAGACATTCATAAATTGGGGATCCTAAGAGAAGTGGTGAAGATATTAATTCTTCAAACAAAGGTCTTCCAAACACTCTTTCTTATAAAAGCCAAGGGTGATGCATATCTTGAAGGATTATAAAGACAGGACATTCTAGAAGGAAATGTTCCATTGGGGAGCAAGGGGAACCATCTGTCTTTGATAACTGACAGGTTAATCACTTAGGTGTAGAAAGGGACCAGAGTCCTTTGTTCAGCCAGACAGAATCAAGAGGCTATCTTGACCTTTATTTCTTTTTTTATTTTTCTTTCCCCTCGAACTAGCCCAGCTATACCCATAGTTAATCTTAGAGTCCATTCCAAATTCACAGACTCAGAACACCAAATCAGACTATACCTCGATCTGACACGAGTTAAAATATTTTTCTTAACATTTTCTTTTTTTAAAGTGTTCTTGAACAAAGATTCTCTTACAAACATGATACTTAGAAAGCAGCATCTTTATGACTTCAGTTCTGATGAAGCAGAAGCCCAAGGATTATGTTTCCCTTCAAAATAAAGAGGCAAAAATTAACTGGGAGAAAAAGAAGTCTGTGTTTTCTTAAACAGTATTCAAAATGCAACTGTAAGAATCTAACATGTCTGGGTTATCTTGTCCCTCCCCAGCACGAATCTTGAAAAGAAGACAGATGGAAAAGTCTCCTGGGTTTCAGGGACATCCATTTTAAGGGGATTTTACAAAACCGTAAAGTCCAAATCTGCTGACACGCCAAGCGTCATCTCGGAAGGGAGATTCAGAGCCAACAGCAGCCCACGAAACAGCCCCACTCTGCCCTCCTGCCGTGTGGTTGGGATGTTTCCTAGGACCTGTTCGTGATACTCAGCACCAGTGATGAAGTATTCTGTGGGGGAATCCCAGCTTCACACAGTGGAAACAAAATAAAGGATTCTACCTTTAAAACGCTGGTTTCTGTGGGTTTTTTTTTTTACATCAAAGGAAGAAAACATCAATTATCCAAGGAAATGAACTGGAAGCTACAGCTTCACAGCTTCCAGTAGCCCAAGCTGTCTTCAAAAGACAAATCCACCTTGTTTCTCTCCAGCAAAGCGATGACTGTCCTTCCACGGCCGTCACACCCGACACACCAGTTTGATTACCCAGAGAATGAGCAGAACCTTGAGCGCTGAGCACAAGGCCTTCCCAAGGCAGCCGGCTCCAGGGCCCCTGGGTAAACTCTCCATGGGTACACTAGGAAATGAATCCTTCAAACAAAACTGCTTCATCGCAGTCCCATTCCTACGAATGAGAAAAGAAAAAAGTGGAAAGACCCGAGGACTATTTCCTCATGAGCGCGCTGAAGAAAGATATTCCACTAAAAAAGGTGTTTCTGGATATTCCCGCTTACAGGTGACGCTCAGGGTGAGCAGCCAGGAAGAACTGCTTTGGGAATGTGGACGCATGAGTGTCAGGAGCTGGTTCTGCTTGGTGATTTTGTGGCACATCTTTTCTGCCTGGGCTGAGTGTAACCTGCAGCCACCTTGGCGAAGGACGAACGCGTGGCTCCAGGAAGCCACCTGTCAGGACAACAGGGACAAGTGAAAGATGTTCAGAGGGACCTCGTTTTAGGGAGGTAGCCGAAGGCCTCCATACCCATCACTCTGGTCTAAAATATTTTCCTTAGAATGGGTTAGAGTAGCAGACCAATCTGGTTGCAGGGAATCTCTTTCTAGGTCAGTTGGCGAGGAAGACCCCAGGACCCCAAAGAATAAGGTGGGGCCTCTGATAGGCACCCTCCCCAAAGAGTGCTGGGCGCTGAACGTCTGACCACCCCCAGCTTGCTGGGGTCAGGAGAAGAGACTGTACCAAATTCAGGGGCCATGGAACGGTGTTGGGGGGTGGTCTGGGGGTGTCTCCGTCACAGGGAGCATCAGTGGTCACCGCAGGACTGAAACTCGGCAGGGGAGGGGGCCCGGCTCCCGGGCGGTTCTGACTGCGGACAGCTCGGCAGTGTTGACAAGAGGCGGGTTTGGGTCCGTCTCTCTACTTCGTCATCTCGGCCCTGATGATACTTTAGAGGAAACGGGAATTGAAACTGAAATCCTCTCTGTCGTTCACCTTTATGGAAAGGAAGGGAGTTACCATCCCTCCCTTCCTCTAAAGGCAACCTGAAAGAGAGGAAAAAGCAGCCCCTGGACCAGAGACGGGCCTGAAAAGGAACCAGTGAGGCTGGGACTCTGTGAGCAGAGGATTCCAACCGCTCCTGAATGCGCGCAACTCCATTAAAGAACTTCATGAGAACTCACGATGGAAGAGTGAAAAGGCCAGCCCCAGGCCAGGAGAAGACGAGTGCCAGGATAAGTCCAACTAGGGACTTGAAAACAGTATATCCTCAAACTCCTTCCAATCGGTAAGGAAAGACCATCCGGTTTTAAAAGATGAACATGAGACTTGAAGCAGCGCTTTGCAAGGTATCCACATGACCAGTAAGCACATGAAAAGTTATTCAGCATCATAACCTAGAGAGCATATTAAAACGCAGAGGCAAAAAAATAAAATAAAATAAAACGCAGCGGCATTACTTTGCCAAAAAAGTCTAGTTAAGGCTATGGTTTTTCCAGTAGTCATGTATGGATGTGAGAGTTGGCCAATAGGGAAAGCTGGGTGCCAAAGAACTGATGCTTTCAAATTGTGGTGTTGGGGAAGACTTTGAGAGTCCCTTGGACTGCAAGGAGAACCAACCAGCCCATCCTAAAGGAAACCAGTCCTGAATATTCATTGGAAGGACTGATGTTGAAGCTGAAACTCCAATACTTTGGCCACCTGATGCGAAGAGCTGACTCATTGGAAAAGACCCTGATGCTGGGCAAGATTAAGGTGGGAGAGAAGGGACGACAGAGGATGAGATGGTTGGATGGTATCACCGACTCAACGGACATAAGTTTGAGCAAATGCCAGGAGATGGTGAAGGACAGGGAGGCCTGGCGTGCTGCAGTCCATGGGGTTGCAAAGTCGGACGTAATTGAGCAACTGAACTGAACTGAACTCTTGACAGAAATCTAAGTGAAACAAGGACTGAGACATTATCAAATACTCCTTCACGCATGCGCACGCTTGCACACACACACAAACAAGTCTATGATAACAGTGTTAAATGGACTGCAAGCCACTCGAATCCAGTGTCACTGAGACTGCCCATCATGCATACTCTTCACCTCCAACCTTGTACTTGGGACATGGAGGTAAAGCATGAAGACAAACCTGGACCATCTTTCTCTCTTAGGTTTCAGCTGATGAGCTCTGTGAATTCTCTCCCTTACGTGGCCAGGCCAAAGCAGAGGGTCTCAAGGTTGAAGAGCAGAGTGCGTGTGTGCCAAGGTGCTTCAGTCCTCTCCGACTTTGCGAGCCATGGACTGTAGCCCACCAGGCTCCTCTGGTGTGGGTTGCCATTTCCTTCCCCAGGGGATCTTCCCCACTCAGGGATCGAACCCGTGTCTCCTGCATCTCCTGCATTTGCAGGCAGATTCTTTACACTGAGCCACCTGGGAACCCACAGTACTCAAGTGCAAAGCTTCTTAGACATGCAGATCCTGACCCTGGCCCCAAAGACTCCGGGTTATTCAGTGGGGAAGGAACTCAGGTCTGTACTTTTACCAAGAACTCCAGAAAGTTCTGATGGTCCACACAGCAAAAAACACAGGATTGGACACCAACAATTCTGGCCATGGACAAGACTCTGTTAACTAGGTATTACCAAGCAGGCTGACGTGGCCTGCCCTCTCATTACGGGGAGACACCAGTTTCAGATGGTATCCCCCCTCCAAAGTATGGGATCTCTGGTGAGTTCTTCAAGAGAGGACTATTCTGAAAACACCTGGATTAAGTGGTGTTTAACGCACTGGTGTTTAAATGGATCCCCTGGGATCTTTTTTCTTTTTTTTTTTTTGCCTTGTCACGTGGCCTGTGGTATCTTAGTCCCCTAACCAGGTTTGAACCTGTGCCCCCTGCAGTAGAAACTCAGTCTTAACTGCTGGACCACTGCGGAAGGTGGCTCAGACGGTAAAGAATCTGCCTGCAAGGCAGGAGACGTGGGTTTGACCCCTGGGTCAGGAAGATCCCCTGGAGAAGGGAATGGCAACCCACTCCAGTATTCCTGCCTGGGAAATCCCATGGACAGAGGAGCGTGGTGGGGGACAGTCCACGTGGTCACAAAGAGTCAGAGACGACTGAGCGACTAACACTTTCCTTTAGCATCCATTAGATTCCACCTTTCCCTGGAAACCAAGAAGCATGTAGGATCTGTAATTCATCTGAGAAAACAGCCATTATGGCAGAGTGTTCACTTCTGAGCTCATGTGCTGCTTACAACTGGGAAAATGAGAAGGCTCTGTGAAGTGTAGTGAGAGATTTTCTTTTCTTTGGTTGGTTTAAAGTTTTTGCTTTTTAAAAAATTGTTCCTCATTGATATATGATTGATTTACAATGTGGTTCTAATTTCTGCTGCCCAGCACAGTGAGTCAGTTACACATTCTTTTCATTATGGTTTATCTCCGGATATTGAATATGCAAACTATTAGAGGTAGAGTGGATAAACAATAAGGTCCTACTGCACAGCGCAGGGAACTAGATTTAATACCCCGAGAGATTTTCTTCTAAAGAAATGATATTCAGGGAAATGGCTGCCAATTTACCTCTAGATAGAGGTCTTAAGGCCATGATACAGACTGACAAGAAACTGGAAACTCCAAATCAAAACTGGCAGCTTGTCCCCAATTTGCATCAGTAAGTTGAGAACGAGTTGTCAGATTCAGCTTTCTCCTTGTGTTCAATTATTTTATCAGGTAAACGGTGTCCTCTGGGGAAAATAAATAAAAACAAGGGACATCCATAAGTTCACAAGTCAAGTTTCTTTTAAACGTTGCTACACACACATACATAATATGCATTTATATTTTAGGGACTTCCTAGGTGGCTCAGTGGTAAAGAATCCACCCGCCACTGCAGGAAACATAGGAGCGATGGGTTCAATCCCTGAATAGGGAAGATCCCTTGGAGAAGGAAATGGGAACCCACTCCAGTATTCTTGACGGGGAAGTCCCATGGACAGAGGAGCCTGGAGGGCTACAGTCCATGGGGTCGCAGAGTCGGACATGACTGAGCACAGATTTATATACATAGAGAGAGAGACACAAGAAACAAAGAGACAGAGACAGAGAGAGAGGAAAAGTGTTTACCGAGCCCTGCACGCAGTGGGGCATGATTGTGCCCTAAAGTACGGCTCCCTGAAGGAACCATTCAGAGCCTAGGCGTTCCTGTAACATCCCTGGTGGCAGAGTAAATCCAAGAAACCAAAGACAGATACATAAATAAATACAGAAATAAGCAAACCCCTTGCAAACACAATGGATGTATGTCGTGTCCAAGTACGTGGCCATCCAGGAAATTTCAGTTTAGCTCCTCTGACTGGAATGTAACAAATGTCTTTTTTGCTTTGCTTTGTCATTTGTTTCTTCCCAATGCAGACAAGAAAAATATTCTTGAAAAGCAGCTATTAATGGATAGTGACAAGTGGTTTCCTGTGGTCTAAGAAAAAGCCATCAATTACTGCCTTTTACGCTCTTAAATTCCAGAGGCAGAGGAAGTTCAATAACGCTGCGCTGGCTTCATGGTTATTGACTGAAGACAAGGAATCGTAAGATAAAAAAATTTTTTTTTCCAATTTGAATGAAGTTATAAATAATTTTTAAACTTGAATAGTACAAAATTTCAGGGACTCACCCATCTTCCATTGGCTCCTTCTACTTCTGTGGACAAACAGAACGACAGAAACGATAGATCGAGGGTCTAGTGTGGACTTTCCCAGGAGAAGGTCCGCAAACCAGCTCCCTGGAGACCCTTGCTTCCCTTGGTGGCTCAGCTGGCGAAGAGTCCACCTGCAATGCAGGAGACCTGGGTTCGATCCCTGGGTTGGGAAGATCCCCTGGAGAAGGGAAAGGCTATCCACTCCAGTATTCTGGCCTGGAGAATCCCATGGACTGTATAGGCCCTGGGGTTACCAAGAGTCGGACACGACTGAGCGACTTTAAGTTTCAGTTTTCCGTGTGGAGACCCTGGATGGGGTACTTGTGCTCCGTACCTGACCCCCAGCTCCATTCCTCCTCTGGGAGCCTCCTGAAGATGCTTTCTGGGGTCCAGACTCTAATTTCATGCAGACAGGGCAGAACCCAGGGGCTACAGTGAGCATCTTGTGGAGAAAGAGCTGGAATTTTAGAAAGTGACATTCAGAGACGGGTACTTAATTCTTCCCCTTCTTTCTTCCCATCACCACTGCTTCCATCGTCAGCTCCCAGGACTTCAGGCACAACCTCCCACCTCTGTCTACACCTGCCTATGGGTCTTCTCACGGCCCAAAGCTATAAATAACTGTAACAGCTTCAAACATGGCCCCTCACGGGGAATTTTAACCATGGCAGGGGAAAGCAAAAGCATTTCTATCTTTGGAATTTAAGGAGAAGGGAGAGGGGCAGAGGGGAGAAAAGAGAAGGCTTTCGGGGAAAAGTGAAAAGCAGAAGGGAAGCCACAAAAGTGGAGGAGCGTGAACAGGTGTCCACATGGCGGTAGCCTCTCTTGTTCCGGAAGGAGCCGGGCCTCCCCCTCCAGGGATGTGCTCCTGGAGGAGTGCTTGCCCACGTGGTCACAGCCTTCACTCTCCACCCTGGGAACTCCATTTTCTTCTTTGTCTTGGCACTTATCACCACCTGAAATTATGTCTTGTCTTTATTTCCGTGTTTGTTATCTGTCTCCCTCACTGTCTAGGAGGTAGAGTCTTTGCTGGTTTACTGCCAACTCCCCAGTGGCTGGACCAGTACCTGGGACACAGTAGGTGCTCAGTAAATACTCCCTGAGCTCGAGACTAAATGATGGAGCACGTGGATGGGTGGGGTCTGGTTTCTGCAAGCCACGTGCCTCGAAACCAGCTCCCAGGGAAGCACCTGCTGGGCTCAGAGCCCTAGAGCTGGGATAAACCATGGATCTGGTTTGCCCGGGACGGTGGGGCTTCTTGGGAGGCAAGACCTTCAGTGCTAAAGCTGAGAAAGCCCTAAGCAAACTGGGATAAGTTGGTCAGTCTAACTAGAGACTCCTAAAAGTCAGAGTTTACATGAAAGGAGCGTGAAGTCAGTGTTTACCCTTTCAAGGTCACCTCCAACTGGCTTGTTCCCTGACTGAAGGTCATTGCTCCTTTCAAGGTCTCTGATGCCCACCTCTTCCCTTGTGGTTTTCAGTCGTCACTTCCGTTTTCATTGGTGCTGTGATGCTGCTAATCCTCAATAACCTCCAACCAATATTCTTCCCCCACATCCACCACCCGCACCTTAATTGCACTTTCAGAAATTAACCCTGCCCGAATTATCTAAAGTTGCTGCTGTTGTTCAGTCACTGAGTCACGTCTGACTCTTTGCTACCCCATGGACTGCACATGCAGGCTTCCTGTCCTTCACTTTCTCCCAGAGTTTGCTCAAATTCATGTCCCTTGAGTCAGTGATGCTATCTGAACATCTCAGCCTCTGCCGCCCCCGTCTCCTCCTGCCTTCAGTCTCTCCCAGCATCAGGATCTTTTCCAGTGAGTCGGCTCTTTGCATCAGGGGGCCAAAGTACTGGAGCTTCAGCTTCGGAATCAGTCCTTCCGATGAGCGTCCAGGGTTGATTTCCTTTAGGACTGACTGGTTTGATCTCCTTACGGAGAAGAGGAAGCCACTAATTTCCATTGGGACTCTGACATGAGCGGGGGAGAGGAAAGTATACAAAATAAGCCTTACGAGGAATCAATAATATGCAGAGAAAATGAACATCTATAAGCCTCAGTTTTCCATCTAAGAAACTAAAGCCACCTCTCAGGGCTGTTCAAAGAAGCAACTAAGAATATTTGCTTAAGGCTGTTTGTTAGCATATCAAAAGCACTCAGCAAATTTTTGCCATTGTCATTTTAGGCACTGTTTTTCATAACAGGACCAACCCGGAGGAGGGAGATTTAAACTTCAACATTACACCAATCACTGTTTCCTTATTATTGTACATTAGGGCTTTGAGTAATACCTTTAACAATCTCTATGTTTGGAGATTTAGTGGTTAAGTCTGATGTCTGTTTGGGGGCAGGTTAAGCGGAGGGTCTTCTCAGGCGACACTAGAGGGGAAGAATCTGCTTGTCAAGGCAAGAGATGCTAGAAATTTAGGTTCAGCCCTGGGTCAGGAAGACCCCCTGGAGGAGGGTATGGCAACCCACTCCAGTGCTCTTGGCTGGAAAATCCCAAGGACAGGGGAGCCTGGCGGGCTACAGTCCATGGGGTCGCAAATGAGTTGGACAAGACTGAGTGACTAAACAACAGGAAAATGGGAATTGGTGGTTATTTTTGCATATCTGTGTAGATATGCAGGAACCACCCCCCCCACACACACACACACACGCACACATACATATACCAGAGGGATAAGGCCCACCTCCTTTTGGTACTAGGCTGCAGAAATATACAAGAAATCAATCGGCAACTAAAATGGAAACAATTTTGAACTCAAGATAAATGGTCTCCTTTTTCCGATTTAATGGTTTGTGATCTGTCTGCAGACCTTGCATGAAAAGTCATCACTAAGAACATCCCCAGGGTTTGCATAAGCAAGGAGTCTGAACATTAAGAGCAAGAAAGATTTCTTTTCTCATTAAAAGAAAAAAGGTACATTTAGATTTATAGTACCAAGTAAAGTGCCAGCAAGGAAATGAGAATTCCATGATGAAATAAGACACTTTAGGAAAGACAGAGGGTGGGCAGAGTCCTCAGCTTATTGGAAAGCACATGAAAACACACACACACGGAAATGCTGTGCACATAACTTTCTAAGAAAATTGCCGAAAAGAAGGAATATTCAGGAAAATAATGAGCACTTAACGCTTCTAAGAGCAGGACCAAAATTAAATCATTTTGTAATGTATTAAAGAGTGCGTGTGCATGCACAGTCATGTCCTTCCAACTCTTTGCGATCCCAGGGACTGTAGCCCACCAGGCTCCTCTGTCCATGGGATTCTCCAGGGCAAGAATACTGCAGTGGGTTGCCATCTCCTTCTCCACGGGATCTTCCCGACCCAGGGATTGAAGCCGCATCTCCTGCATTAGCAAGCAGATTCTTTACCACTCTGCCACCTGGAAAGCCTTGTATTAAATAGGATTTCCCCAAAGTTCACATCTACTCAGAACCCCGGAATGTGTCCTTATTTGGAAATGGGGTCTTTGCAGATGTAGTCAGTTCAGCATCTCAAGATGAAATCTTCCTGGATTTAGGAACCATTCAGGAGAAAGGAGAGGGAGACTTGGACAAGGAGACACACGGAGACACACACTGACACACGGCCAAGGGGAGGTGGAAGCAAAGATCAGAACAACTTCCAGCAGACAGGGAGCTGCAAACCTCTGGAAGAAAAGCAGTGAAAGTGTTAGTCGCTCAGCTGTCTGACTCTTCACCACCCCACGGACCACACCCTCCAGTGTGGCCCTATCAACAACTCCTTGTTCTCAGATCTCTAGCCTCCAGACTTGTGATAAAACGTTTCCTTTGTTGTGAGCCACCCAGTTTGTAGCAGTTTGTTACAGCAGGTCTTGGAACCTGATACACATGTTCAGGTGCTTTACCTAGTTTATACAGCAGGCGCCCAATAAGTACTGTCTGCCAAACAAATCATCTCGATGAATCTGCTCAGCACCATGATACACACACTGTGGTCTTGTCTCAAAGTGAACACCCAGCACTTCAGGCTTCCTGTTTTAAATTTTACAACCGGGACATTTCACATAGAATGAGCCTGGAACTCAGGATACGCAACAGTCAGGCTGAGATTGGCGCGCCTGCTAGTCAGACGTGGCACTCTGTTTCCTAACCGCTCATTCCCGCAGAAGTCACTGAATAATTACCCCCAACAGGGGCGGGTACCCAACACCGCAGGGACGTGTGTGTTACCCCATCTGTGTCAAGCAGAGGGCCCTGTAGGGCACGCCATGACTGATCTTGGCAATGGTGTGGGCGCAACCGCAAGCCTTGGGTCATCCATCCCTCCATCCCGGGAACCTAGCAGGGGGGACCCGTTTGCTGTTCTGTGTCAGAGTGAGGGAAGGCTGCCTGCTCAAGGGAGGCAGGGGGTCTACTGAGAATGAGGCGTCTCTACTTCCTGAGGGGCTGGAGGGGGACAGGGAGGAGGAGGAAGTGGACAAAGCATGTGTCGCCACACCCAGGGCCAAGGGTCACCTGCACGGAGCCGGTTAGCCTGGCTCTGCCTCGGGGCCCCCTGCCCGGGGAGGGTCGGGGATATGTTTCATCCCGCGCATGGAGTGAAACCACAGGGTGCCTCCCTTCTGTGTTTACTGCCGGTGACGCTGCGGACTCTGCATCTGGGTTGCCTCTCCGGCTTCCTTCCCGACATCACGCTAGTTGCTTCATCGCTCAGCAAGTCTGATTCGGGCCCAGCTGTAGTCGACTCTCCGTCTTCTCCACTCAGCCCTCTGCTCTCAGCCCTCCTCCGGGGCTCCGGGGCATCTCCTCCCGTGGGTTGCATCAGCCAAGTCCTTGCTGCTGGAGCTTGTGTTTACGTGGCGGGGAGGAGGCAGCTCAGGGCATTCACCCCCTCCCCGAGGGCCCGCCAGGCCTCTGCTGGCCAAGGCTCAGGGTCTGCAGAGCCATGGCGCCCGCCCCATCACTTCTCCCAAGCCGAGGGCTCTGCGGGCCCTCCAGGCCTGGGGCTGGAAACTGCTGTCCGCTCGTATCGGCCCCTGAGCGCTAGCCGATACCTTCGGCTTCCTCAGCTCTGCGCCCACACCTGTAAACACTGCTTCCCTTACACCCCTCTTCATTTAAACCTGGGAAATAGGTGCGAATATTAATCACGATTTCCGTGTTTAATACTTTGCCTAACTGTACGCGTTAAACACACACGCAGCATCTCTGTGTTATGTGCAGAGTACAGCTTCAGAGTGAGGCATCCTCAAGTAAGCAGTCCTGCCAGGGATCGCTCTGCTCGTTTGGAGTCTTTAGTCGCTGTGGGCTCAGCCCCTTGGTCCTGTCCAGCTCTTTGTGACCCCGTGGGCTGCAGCCCGCCAGGCTGCTCTGTCCATGGGATTTCCCAGGCAAGGATACAGGAGTGGGTTGCCATTTCCTTGTCCGGGGGGTTTTCCTGGCCCAGGGACCGAACCTAGTTCTTCTGCTTGGTAGGTGGGTTCTTTACCCCTGAGCCACCTAGAAAGCCCTTAGTCATATCTATGAGTCTCAGCTAATTCATCTGTGAAAGGAGGTCATAACATCTGCCTCGTACGAACACTGCCCGTTTCTGTGTGTCTCTCCCCATCTCTTCACGCCGCTTCGCACAAACACTCCAGACCCCGCCTCGCCATCCCCTCTGCCCTGTCTGACCCTGCCCATTTGTCTCACTTATGTCCAGACATAAGTGTGTGGCCCTCACTGACCAGTCTGTTTTGGAGGCCAGTATTTGGGACGCGCAGGGGATAGACGGTTCCTACCCACGCGTCAAAGCATTTTCCCAAGTTCATGCAAGCCTCACCACCTCCACATGGACGGACATGTGATCTCCAGGGGACTGTCTCAGGCGGAGGGAGGGGTGAAATGACCTGTCCACTTTCCCCCAAACTCCCAGGGCAGGGTCTCATCTCTGGGGCAGGGGCCCTGGCTCTCCCCACCACCACTGCCTCCTTTCTGTTGGAGGAAAGCCCACCCACCATGTGGGTTCTGGGTTGCTCTGCCCGGTGTGAGATCTGCTGAGAAGGTGATGACAATGACGGTTCTTTGGCCTCCAGCCACCGGCCAGGGTGGGGGAGTTTGGAAGAGAGACTCTGGAGGAAGTTGGCGTGGGCACAGAACCAGCGCCCTCCACCCCCTGCCTTGCCTGCCATGACTTGAGCGGAAACAGATCCACTTCTCAAGTTGATGAATCGGCAGCTGGACACCCAGCTGCTGGGTGTTCCCGTCCTGCCTGAATGCCCTCCGTGACACGTCCGTGCGTGGTGGACCGAGGAAAGCACCACTAAGGAAGGCCTTGTCAGTCCCCCGGCGCTCAAGAAGCGAGCCTCGGTGGGCACAGCAAGGTATGTGAGGACTGGATTAGACCAAGCGGAGAGGTCCTAGGGCGAGTACGAAGCTGTCATTTTAAAAGCAAGGGAAAAGTTGCACACATCTGCAAAATTTCCGAATAAAAGAGAAATTAATTCAGGAAGTGTGAACAAAGAGAAAAAAAGGGAAAAATTCTTACTGAGACTTGCTACAGGAGCCTTCACTTTGAAGATTCATTTCAGCAGAACAAAAAGGAAGGGAAATGTTAATATCTCTTTCAGAAACTATATAAAAGTAAACAGATGCATAAAAGGAGGTGAAAGAACAAATCCAAACCACTTCCTCACTAAAGACTCTGTAAGGAAACACGTGGCTTTTAACAATCCCAAAATATTCGATAAAAGGTTTAGAAAGAGTTGCTACACCTACTTTGCCTAGAATTTAATTTTCAAATCAGATCCATTAAATTTTTAAAAACCCCGAGTTTACAGAAAACAGATAAAATAATGAGTAATAAAAACTGCAGTTGGTGGTACATTCAGCAAACAGCCCTCCTCCAGTCACGGCTGCCCCACTCCCTTCACGGCTGGTCTTAACAGCTGGTCATTTGTGTTTATGTCATCACCCAGGCTGACAATTAAGAGTCAAAATGACCAGATCCCCTATGCCCTCTCAGAAGACAAATGTCAGGCTCTAGCTCATCAGTAAAATCTACCCTGACTTTTTTTTTTCAGTTGTAAAAGCCAATGGGCCCACTCCCCCAAACAGAGAAAATTTAAAAAATCATAAAGCAAATAAAATTAAAATAGTCAATAATCTCACATTCCAGAGATATTCTTTGTTAAAACTGGGGAAATGCCTTCCCATATTTTCCTAGTTCTTATATCAATCAAATAAAGAAGTTTTAAATATAAATTATATGTGAATATAAATAAGAAAAAATATAAAAAAGTATAAAGCTCTACAATATGAATGCATTTTATTTCATGATATGACAACCATACTTTATCATTCTTGTATGGAATCTTCTCAAAATTTTCAGTTATAAATCAAAATGTTCTATTTAATGTTTAAAATAAAAATTTAGTCTCCTAAATTTAACTAAAGAGAAAAGCCAAAATATTAACCAACCAAAGCCCATACCTCACTTCTACAAACTTTCCATGTTATTTTAGCCCCAGGACCTTTGTACATGCCATGCTCTCCATCTGAAATGCTGCCTCCCTTCCATTCATCTTCCTACAAACCTCTGGCTTCTGGTGGAAGATGCTTAACTCCTCAGTCCCATCAGGGAGCCAGGACTTACACTTCATTCCCAGGAGGGAACAGCATGGGAAACATAATTCCAAGACTCCCTCCCTTTTGCTCAGTGCTTCAAAGGTGTCATGCAAGGCACGGATATCGTGAGAATATTAGGAAGCTCATCTTTCCCCAGTGGGAGGACTTAATGCTAAAGCCTCTTGCTTTTCTGTGACTTCCCTCTTGTGGAACACCCTAATCTGAATACAGAAAGTCTCACAGCAGCAATCTCTCAGTCAACAGATATTAATTAGGTATCTACTACGTGAAAGCCGGGCTTCCCCAGAGGCTCAACAGTAAAGAACCTGCATGCAGTGTGGGAGACGGGGTTCAGTCTCTGAGTCAGGAAGATCCCCTGCAGAAGGAAATGGCAACCCTCTCCAGAATTCTCGTCTGGGAAATCCTATGGACAGAGGAGCCTGGCAGGCTACAGTCCTTGGGGCCACAGAATCGGACATGACTTAGCGACTAAACAACAACTAGCGAAAACTACCATGCAGGTCTTAACAGAGAAAAAGAAGCAAAATATTTAGCTGTCGTCCAGAGGGATCTTATCAGCTGGTTGGGAACATAAGTAGATATATTTTTAAAAGATAGCTAAAATTTCCAAATAAGAGATGAGAATTGTCCAAGGATGTATAATAGACAGGGAAAGCTGAAGGAACTTGGAGGGTGAGTGGGATGGCTAGCCAAAGCTAGAAGAAGTAAAGAGAAATCAGTTTAAGAGCAGCATCTGAAAATAGAATCTAGGGGCCAGATTCTGGCCAGAGTAAAGTTCCAACGAGAGCTTGAGACCCACGCCAGTGGTAAAAGGAAAGTCCTAGTCATGGAGGTAGAGAGCATCTTGACTTCCATAAAAACAGTAAGGGTGCCTCTGTCAGTTAGCCATTGGCTCTCCTCTGTGGATGACATCGCTCTGGATTAGCACAAATGTGGCTCCTCGCTGCCATCTGGCATTTTCTGGCTAAGAACAGTACATGTGCTGAAATGCAAAAATGGCACCAGTTAAAATAGCAGAGAAAATGGTGGCCTGTGTTTACTGACGTGTCTCTGCATATAGACTGGAGGAGGAAATGGCAATCCACTCTAGTATTCTTGCCGGGATAATCTCATGCACAGAGGAGCCTGGCAGGCTACAGTCCTTAAAGCCTCTGCCAATTAAGAAGATTATTCCAAAGCATCTCAACAGAGTGTTTTAGGGAGAGATGAAAGGTCTATAGCTCTCCCAAGAAAAAGAAACCCCATACAAGTCCCAAGACAAGGCATCAAAGAGCTAACTACACCTTGGAGGGAAACAGTACCTGAAGCTCTGAATTTCCTCTTTCAACAAATACTCACAGTCAAGGGTATGGGTTCCATCCCGGTGGAAGAGCTAAGATCCCACCTGCCTCACCACCAAAAAAACAAAACAGGAAAGAGAAGCAAAATTGTAACAAATTTAGTAAAGACTTAAAAAAAAAAAAAGTAGTCTACTTAAAACAAATGTTTAAAATTTAAAAAAAAAACAACAACAACAAAGGAAAATGTCAACATTTGTGTAATGGATATGCTGGCTTCTCCTTATATTCTGAGCTCTCCAGTTCTGCCACAGCCCTAAGAGGCAACAGAAACGAGTGAGGTTCAGTTTACTGGATCCTAATTAAAATAGAGCTTTAGGGTCAGAATTACGTTCATGGAAAAGAAATAAGTAAAGTAGAAGGTACACTTTTAAAAACTGAACATGGTAAGGTAGTCAGTGAGACTGAGGCCTTTCAACGAGCTTAATAATGTGGGTTATTTTAAATGCCTGTGAGAAATGTTTAAGAGATGGTTGGTACCACTGGGTTTTGTCCACATTTCTTTCATTTGCTTTTCTTTTCATTCTTTCTTTCTCCTTCCTTCCCTCTTTCTCTTCCTCCTTCTTTTATTCCGCTCTTCTTCCTTCCTTCCTTCTTCGGTTCTGCTTTCTTTCTAAACAAGATTCTATTCTTATCTCCAGAATTCTCAAACAGAGGACATGAGTAGACTTTTAACAAGGAAATTCATTTTCAAAAACATCATCCCGGGGTTGAGGACATGACTGGTGTGAGATGACTGATCGAAAGTATGCGTGTTGGCCTCATTGCCAGAGATTCCACTAAAATGACAGTGTTGGAGTGAGGAAAGAAATAAATCTGTAGCAGAGAAGAAACTGGGAAGGAAGGTCTTTTGTAGATGAAAGACTTCAACACATTTCTTGCATATGAAAGCAGACGGAAATGTGTTAGTGGATGAGATAGAGCAGAGGAAGCCAAACCCCAAATGTGAGTTTGGGACCCTCAGGGGGGCGACTGCCAGTCACTCTCCAGGATGTGCTGAGCATTAGAGGAGAGTGAGAGGCCGCAGGCTGTTACTTCTGGAAGACGGAGGAAAAATAACCGGAGACTCTTCCGTGAAGGAAATGAGCCAGCTGAAGAGCGATCTTGTTTGGCGTGGGCGTCGGTCTCCTTGTTCTGCATTTTTCGGAGATGAAGTGGAACGTCCAACCCTAGGCTGGTCCTAGGCTGGTCGTAAAACAAAAGCTACCGGTCAGTTAGCCCTGTGCACCTACATGGAGTTCCCTGTGGGCTTCCTCATCCAGGAGAGAAGCCTGTCCGAAAGGATGTTGATTCAAACCCAGAAGAAACTGATGCTGGACGATTATCATTATGAAACTAATTTCCATTTACCAATGTGAACACATGAATATGATCACCAGGCATTTGAGGGCAACACCCAGAAGGAAACTGAAAAGTCAAAACATATCAAGTCTCATGAGAACAGAAATAATTCAAGAATAGAAAATATTTTGAAGTATTTAATGAATATATTCAAAGATATTTGAGAAGATGTCTTATTTATAAAACACAATTAGTGCAATTGGAAAGGGAACAGCTAGAGAACAGGAAAAAATTCTTATCAATTAAAAATATAATATTTAAAATATAAGTTTAATAGAAGGGATAAAATACAAACCCCAAAACTCCTTTAATGTTTAAAGCAAATGGCAAAGAAATAGCTAATTTGAGGGATAAAATTTATAGATGATTAGTGGCAGAAGTTGTGGAAATCTACCAGTTAGCTAAGAGAAATTGCAGAAAAAGGGAATAGAGAATATGGATGGAGTTTTTTTTTTTTTTTAAAGAAACACTGGAACATTTCCTTGAACTGAAGAAAGGCAAATCATCATATCTGATAAGTCTACTGGGTTCTGAGCAGGATGAACTTGAACATAGCTACATGACTAGCAGCAGATCCTCTTGATATTTCAGAAAGCCAATGATACAGAAAAAAAAAAAAATCACAGAAGCTTCCAGAGGAAAATGCAAGGAACCACCCAAACTTTTCATTAGTCACAGTGGATTCAGAAGATAATAAACCAATGCTAAAAGAAGAAAAAAAAAAAAAAAAACATTTTGAGCCCATAATTCTATACCCAGGCAAACTAGCAATGCATTTTGAAAGTAAAATAAAAATATTTTCAGACATACAGGGACCCACTTTATGTATCATCTTGTCTGTCTAAAGTCTTCTGAGTATATTTTCCTATAAAACCAACAAGACCAAAAAGATGACACAGAGTCAGACTGGCCTTTCATCCAGGATGTCAGTGAAGAGAAGCCCAAGGATGTTGAAGGTACACAGGTCTGGAAAGCAACAGGCCCAGATTAGGGCACCCTGAAAGAAAGAAAAAGAAAGAAAGAGAAATCGCTCAGTTGTGTCCAACTCTTTGCAACCCCATGGACTGTAACTGACCAGGCTCCTCCATCCATGGGATTTTTCAGACAAGAATACTGGAGTGGGTTGCCATTTCATTCTCTAGGGGATCTTCCCAATTCAGGGATCGAACCTGGGTCTCCTGCACTGCAGGCAGTCTCTTTGCCATCTGAGCCCCCAGGGAAGCCCAGGGCATCCTGGCAGGTACCTTATTGTGGGGGCAGAGGGAGGGGAGGGATTCCAAACATTAGTAACTACTGGAGGGCTGGATACCTATGAAGTTATGGCAGAGACATAAGATTCTTTTTAAGTAAGAAAAAAAGAACTCCAATTAGAATCACTTGGTAAACATAAAGAAAAAAAAGTCAAACTGGGGGCAAGAAAAACATGACTTCATTTTGAATGATAAGATGTAAGAACAGAAAAATCCGTGTGACCTTGAAGCTGGGACCGTTCTGTTTCAAGTGCACAGAAAGTATGACTCTGGACCTACAGGGCAGAAAATGTAATCATTAGCTTTCCCCTCATCTCTGAAGTCAACATTTATAGAGTCTTAATAATGTCAATGCTGCTTATTAGCTTTCCAGTTTTAGAATCCACCGAGAGATAAAGCACACAGATTTAATTCTGATTATAGAATAGAATTGAAATGTTATCAGCTTGGACAAAGTAAAAACACAGCTGCAGCTGAGGGAAGATGGGAGGTAAAAGGATGATAAGAGAGATCGGGAAAGGTCAGTTCAGTTCAGTCACTCCGTCGTGTCTGACTCTTTGTGACCCCATGGACTGCAGCATGCCAGGCTTCACTGTCCATCACCAGACTGACCCAGACTTGCCCGTGAGTGTCCAGGAGTCTCCCGCAGAGATGTGGGTCGGTGGTGGCTGGGTGCAGGGTCGGGGGCACTGATGCAGTATGTGTGCAGGACCTTCTGAAGGAGGTCTCCATTATCTTCATCACCTCCACCATAATTTGGCCTCAGCTCAAACAACAGGGAGGTAACAGCGCCACCCATCAACAGAAAATTGGATTAAAGATTTACTGAGCATGGCCCCGCCCATCAGAACAAGACGCAGTTTCCCCCTCAGTCAGTCTTTCCCATCAGGAAGCTTTCATAACCCTCTTATCCTTATCCATCAGAGGTAATGTAAACCACAGTCACAGAAAACTAATCAAACTGATCACATGGACCATAGCCTTGTCTAACTCAATGAAACCTTGAGCCACGCTGTGTAGGGCCACCCAAGATGGACGGGTCATGGTGGAGAGTTCTGAGAAAACGTGGTCCACTGGAGAAGGGAATGGAAATGACTTCAATATTCCCGCCTTGAGAACCCCATGAACAGCATGAAGAGGGAATGGTGGGAGTGCTGAATCAAGAGATGAAGTTGATGAGAGCTGGTGGTGGTTACCAGTGGCTGGGGTGGGGGCCACATTGATCAAAGGGTATAGACTTTCAGTTATAAGATGAGGTTCTGGGGAGCCAGTGTACGGCCTAGGAGTTGTGATTAGTAATTGTTGTTGTTTAGTCGTTCAGTCGTGTCCAACTCTTTGCAACCTCATGGACTGTAGCCTGCCGGGCTCCTCTGTCCATGGATTTCCCAGGCAAGGATACTGGCGTGGGTTGCCATTTCCTTCTCCAAGGCATCTTCACAACCCAGGGATCAAACCCAGGTCTCCTGCATTGTAGATGGATTCTTTCACCATCCTTAAAACATCCATCTTTTAAAAAATCTTTATTGAACTTGTTACGATATTGCTTCTGGTTTGTGTTTTGGTGCTTTGACTGTGAGGCTTGTGGGATCTTATCTCTCTGACCAGGGGTCAGATTGGCACCCCCTGCATTGGAAGGCAAAGTCTTAACCACCGGACCACCAGGGGAGTCCCTCGATTTCATTTCACATGTGCATGTGTCATTTGAATGAAGATCTTAACTTATAATGTTGAGCCTCACCCTTGGTATAAATTCACTTCAATGATGATATAAATTCAAAAGTACCCAAAACCCTACCAGTGTTACCTGCCACACACAAATTCCTACTTAGGAAAAAAAAAAATAATAATTTTCTTATATTTAAACATTACCCAAATGCAAGTTGGTATTGAACTTACCAGAAACCTTTTCTTCTCCCATAAATGCTGATTTTCTTTTATGTCAGGAGAAGAATTTTGCATATCATTTTGTTCTGAAGGAAATATAGGTGAATGTACAGCATCTTGGCAAGTGGTGCTAAAGCTGGGAAGGTTCTTTCGTGAGTCAGCAGCTTATTCAAGTAGCCTGAGACCCTGACCTGCAAGAACAGGGCGGTGAGCCCAGCAAGCTCTGTTCCGTGGAAAGCTGTCTCCCAGTTTCAAAGGCAACACAGACCACTTCCTGCTTCCTGCATCTTCCCTGATACATTTCCGAAGAGTCTATCTAGAAACAAAACTGATGCCATCTGATTTTCCTTCCCATTTTTCTGTTTTGCTGAGCATTAGAGCTGTAAAAAAGTCACAGCTAGGCATCTGTGTGAGCCATCATTACCCAGGTAACTTTTCATCCTTTCTTTCCTTTATTCATTTATTCAGCCAAGTGACTGAGCACCCGCTATGTGCCAGACAGTGTGCTAAGTCCTGGGAATGCAGCAATGAGCAATGCATATTGACCTCCTGCGAGCACTGCAGCTGTCCTGGACACCCCGGTGGCTAAGCTTAAGACCGCAAGATGGAGACACATGTGTGTTCAAGACCCACACTGTCACTAACGAGTTGGCTTGACTTTTAAACCGCTTACCTCACCTCGTTCTTTGGTGTCCTGGTTCTGAAATGGGAATATCGTTCATCTCAAGGGATTGTTGTGAGGATTAGATGACACAGATGCAAAGAGTTGGTGCGTATTATTTCAGCGAGGGGCAGGGACTGTCTGTTATGACAGCGTTATACAGCAGTGAGCACAAGAACAGGTCATAAACAGGATCCACAGAGGCCACCTATTTTTGTCTGGGTGAGTCAAAGAAGGCGTCCCAGAGGAAGTAGGCTCTAAGAGCGGGAGAATGACTATTAGGCGAGAAACGGGAGGAGAAGAATGTTCCAGCTGGAGAGAACAAGGCCAAGAGGGTTTCTTAAAATATGAAGCTTTCAGTTACATTCATAGTGGCTGCACACAGACCACAAGTCAAAGACTAGCCAGAAAAAGATGCAGGAACCAAATCAGAGACCTGTAGACATTTTAAAGGTTTATCTTTCTTCTAAGAGCCATGGGGAACCATGAAAGGGCATTCAACGGGGACGTATTTTGATCAGATCTGCTTGTAGAAATATCACTCAGGCTGCAATGCCAACCGTGGACAGGAAAGAGAGAGGCTTGACACGAGGAGACTCCTGAGAAGGCTTATACTGATCTAGAAAAAAAATAAATAAATGTGGCAGGTGCAAAGTATATTAGTGGAGACAGAAGGAGGAAGAAACCACAGGTCTGGTGAAAAATTTAGTGCGAGGGCAAAGGAAGACAAAGAGGTTGGGATGATTCAATTAGGTGGGCAAGGAGATACTCGCTGAGACGACAACGCGGCAGGAGGGGCATGTTTGCAGGGAAAGCAATGATTTTACATTTGCACCTCTGGTGTCTGGGGTGCCAGTGAGATAGCCAAGCAAAGCAGGCAATCAAAGATATGTTCAAAGCCCAAGAGAGATCTGAGCTGGAGACAGGAGACACCCCAATAGCATCACTCACCAGAGGCTTTTCTTTTCCTTGGTGAGAAGAGTTGCCAGCAACTTCATGGTCCCGGGACAAAGAGAAAGTCATCTTAATGCAGATCTTTCCTGTTCAGTGGAGAATATTTTGGTTGGTACCCTCTTTAGTTGGGTTAGTGTGGACCTCACCACATTATTAGAGGGGTATAAAACGTCCCTTGTGTTTAAATGTCTTTTAAAAGTTGCCTACAGTATTCAAAAGAGTATGTGCCTGAGTGGGAAGGGTCTGTATTAGTCAGGATAAGCTAGGTTCTGCTGTGGTAACAAGTAACGGGAATAAAGCCAGCGAAGATTCTCTGTTTCACTCTAGCTATATGGATATTACAGGTCAGCAGAGGACTCCGCTCTCAGGTACCCATAGCAACAGAGCGAGCACCTTACTGACCTTGTCACTGCCCACGACAGGGAAGAGAGACCTCTGCAGGACCCAGGACCCAAGGACCCACCCCTAGAAGTAACCCCTAGTGTGACTTCTGCTCACTTGCCATTGGTCAAAGCTAGTCACATAACCGCACGTGACAGAAAAGGACCAGGAAGCATACCAATGTCCTTTGTCTCATCGTGGAGAAGAAGAAGAACCAAGTTGAGTAGCATCAACCTTCAAAGAGAGGGGAGGACGAACACGAGCCCCCGGACACTGAGGAGAAGCTTCCACAGAGGGAGCAGGAAGGAGCAAAGTGTTCTTGAAAGCCAAAGGAAGAAGTGCTCTAAGGTAGTGAAAACGGTGAGTATTCCTGAGAAGCCTCCTGAGACACAGAGTGATCTGGACACAGAGATGGTGCTGGGATCCGGGCCCAGTGCTACAGCGGCAGGATGGGGGCGGGGACCACAGAAGAGGGTGTGGAGGGTAACAGGGAGATGAGCCAGGATAGACGGAAAGGTGACCAACCTGTTCTGTATAACCTCAGCTGCTGGGGACTTCCCTGGCAGTCCAAGTGGTTAAGACTGCCTGCTCCTGCTGCATGGGGTGAGGGTTCAATCCCTAGTTGGGGAACTGAGATCCTGCATGCTACACAATGCAGTTAAAAAAAAAAAAAAGTGATGATAAAAAAAATGACCTCAGCCATCGCATCAGTCCTGTAAGCTAGGTGTCCTTTTCTACATTTTAAAGCATAAGAAACAGAGTAAACCAAGTCAGGAGCCAGCAGAGCTGAAATTTAAACACACACCACTGTCTTCCCAAGCATCCTTACCACCTATGTGTCCCTAACCACAACAGCGCAGCCCACGGCAAATACTGGAAAGGATTCTTCCTGCTTCTGACAGAGGCACACCACGCAATGAGGTGGAGGTCCTAGGCACACTCCCGTCTACTCGTCAGAAGCGGAGTTAGACGAAAACCGGGAAAAGCAGCAGCTCCCATCCCCTCGTGGCAGAGTGTGTTTGCTGTCGCAGGCCCTGCTCACGAGCTCCTCCAGCACATCTCAGAATTCCTTGGACTCAGATACCCTTTGCTGTGGTGCAAAGAGGCTCAGCTGCCAAAAGCATGTAACAGGCTGTGTCTCTTTGAAGAACCAGCTTGAACTGATTGTTCTTCAGCTTTGCACATAAATTACAGAACATGAGGCCTGCAGCTTTGCCCAAAGTTGTCAACAGGTTTTAATTGTCTCTGCTTTTCCGTACACACAGATGGCTGCGCTAAAGCTGCTCTGCAGACCCCTGCTGCCTTCACGAAGGAAAAATCAGACACCACAAACGCAAATTCGTCTAAAAAGAAAAGTTACGGTAAAACAAAGTCCAAGGTAACCACCGTTGTTTTTTCCAGAAGATAAATGTTACATAAAGGAAAATAGGAGAAGGAAAGAAACAGAGGCACAGGCAAGGCAAGAAAAACTGCAATGAAAACGCAGTCAATCACAACACAGGTACAGATACTACTAAGAAAAGTAAGAAGTCCTCGAAAGAGCAGGAAGTCCTTTCTAATGGCCGCGTCTATAATGGGACCCCACGTTCAAGATTCTTTCTCTGAGTTCATTCAGAGAAGCTGCAGATTCAGCAGTTTCACTTACAGGGGTCAGTCCTTCAGAAATAACAGGACTAGAGTGTACAGTTGTGCTAAGATGTTACCATACAGTCTTGCTCATAGTAGCAAAACTTAGGGAGCAAGTTGGTTAACTGTAGTTTACCTATGTGATCAAACTACCATAGATTTATGAGAGTTAGCGATTTAATAACATAAGTGACTGTGATTTATTAAGTGAGAAAAGTACACTATCCAAAAACGATTCAGTCTATATCCTACCTATCTGTTCTCTGTGCTTAGCAGGCAGTCTGATGGTACAGTTGTCAAAATGTGAGCAGTACTTAGGTCTTAGTGATGGGCTTTCAGATTATTTTCATTTTCTCCACTTTATCACTCTCTGTTGTCTGCCTCTTACTCTTTAAGAAAACATATAGTCTTTAGAACTGAAAAAATGAAGCCGTTTTCATTTTGAAAGAGCAGAAGCAAATCATGAGGTGAATGAGGAGTCTGGGATGCCTCCTGCTTGACAGAAACACATGTGCGGCGTCAGCCCTGGTCCACCCGGCAGTCCAGGGCAGAGTGTCATTTTTTGTCCATTTTTCCTGATGGGTGATTAGTTTTCCTATGGACTTGAATTTAATCAGTCTTTCCTTTATGGCATTTTTCATTCTTAGGGAGGATTTCCTTATTTAATTTTTAAAATTTTATATATTTTTCTAAAATGTTTTATTCCTATTTTTAACATCTAAATTTTAACCAATCTGTAGATTTCTGTGTATATAATATGAAGAATGGGAATCCAATTTTTCCCCCAGATTATTATCAAGGTGACCCCAAGCCTGTGTCCTGTATGTGTGCATAAAGCTCTTCCTGTTCTGTTTTAGTCATCTGTTTTTCTAGCCATGCACCAACATCACATTGTTTTAATTTTTGTAGCTTTAGAATATGTTTTGACATCTGATAGAAATAATTCCTCCACCTTTCCCCTGTCTTTTTTTTTTTTAATCCATGTTCCTGGACACTCTATTTTTTTTTCACATGATGCTTACAATCAATTTATCTGGTTAAGAGATTGTTGGAAATTGCATTACATTTATGGATTAACCTTTATGAAACTGACTTATTCTGCTCATGAAAAGACCATGCCTTTTTCAAGTAGAGCTCTTTATCAAATGAAGGTAAACAAAAACCAGTCTTTATGTGTCTTTATGTGTCAAGGATCCTAATCCTAATAGAGAGTTTTATTCAAGCCCATTTATTTGATTTACACAAAATGTTTCTTTGTCTTAGATGCTCTGTTTCCATTTTTATAGAAAAAGATACTCCATCACTTACACAAACTGTCTCCAAATGTCACATTTGCACACCAGGGGCAGAACCATGACTAAATGAGTCACCCACAAGTGGAATGCATCTCTTTAATAATGCATCAATCTCCAAATGTTCTAAAATTAGGTATGCCTGCCCAACCCAAAACACAGCTTAGTTCCATGCTCTCATCTCTAATACTGCATGATACATCACTCAGCAAGAAAACATCTAAAGTTATTTCATTTGGAACTGCTTCAGAAAAGAAGCATTATTGACTAACATTCGACAATTGACTTTAAAAGATAAGTTTCTTTGAGAACTGGTGGCCTCAGAAATTTTCATTATTGAATATTCACACTATCTGATAATTTAATAGTATAATTTTAATCAATTGCCATCAACTTCCTAGATAAAGAAGGAGATTACCCACTGACTATTAACTGAGTTTTCTAATGTCACCCTGAGGGTCTGTCAGTGAGGTGAGAGTAAAAGAGGGAACATACTGCATCATCACACTAGTGAACTAACTCACCCAGTGCTCTTCCGAGAAAATGTTGTTCCTGAAACACAGTTTGTTAGTTCTGGGTTCGCCGCTTGTTCATTAACTGTCATCTCCCCGGTAGAGTTGGCCCTCTGTGTCCACGGGTTCTGCATCAGCAGATTCAAACAATCCGAGATAGAACACTGATCTGCAGAACTTGGATTATCAGACACAGAACCCATGGATACCAAGAGCCAGCTGTAAGACACTTGAGCATCTGTGGCCATTGGCATCCCCAGAGGGTCCTTAAATCAATCCTTGATGGATCCCAAGGGACAGCTGTACACAGTTCTAAGGTGGACGTGAAGCTAACTAGCTAAAGTCCCCAAATTAGGCTCCTATTCTTGCTACTAACCTGTAGTTTGATGTGGCAGAGGAAAAGGGATGAACATTGTTAGAGACAATAGTTCGCTCAATCTGAAGCCTGTCCCTAAACCCTTTGGCCTTGGACAAGTTATTGAAATATTTATCTCTGACAATGTGGTCCATGAACCACATGCAACAGAATCTCCTGGGTGTTTATATAAAATGTGTATTCCTGGGCCTCATTCCTAACACCACCATGGGCTGGTCAAGTCATCTTCATCAGCAGCCAAGTTCTCAGGCAATTCTTATGTATGCATATTGTTGCAATCTTTTTTGCTCATCTGTAAAATGGCACATGGGCCAAACTTTATCACAGGGTAGTTTTGAGGGTTTCAGATAATTATATGTGCAAAGCCTGGCACAGAGAAGTAACTAGTTGCCGTCCTCTCCTTTTCTTCTCTTCTACCAAATAATAAGGAAAACTGGAGACAAATACAGTATGCTACTATAACGTTTTGTTTTGTTCTTTACTAGGAAAGCATGGAGCTGCTATTTCTTTCTTAGAAATGAATAAATCTTGGGCTTCGCTGGTGGCTCAGATGATAAAGAAACAACCTGTAATACGGGAGACCAGAGTTAGGCCCCTGGGTTGAGAAAACCCTTGAGAGTAGGGAAGGGCTGCCCACTCCAGTATTCTTGCATGAAGAATTCCATGGAAATAAATCTTAGTTACCTAAAACTTGAGCTCAGAATTTTTTGTGGAAAGCATTTAATTGATGTTATAGATCTAAACTTATCAGATGGCTACATAATTTTGAAATACTGATAGACAGCAACCTTCCACAATGTGTATGCCGGTCATCAATTTATCGCCTATTAGCTCTAAATTCATATTTCATTACCTGCTCTAGGAAAATGGATATGGGCCCCTTAAAATATTTCTCTACCAGATGGCATGATATTAAGCTTTGTCAGTAGAGGGCATTGGAGAGAGCTTACAGGAGGAAAGGATTTTGCTTCCTGGTCTGGAGCGCTTGGTGGCCAGAATCTGCAGTGGGCATTTTCTCCAGAATCCAGCTCTGGTGGTGTGCCTGGCTTCCCAAGTGCATAGACACCTTTCGCGTGGGATGAAGCTTCCACTTCCACGCAGTGGATTAACAGGAACCTGACTTACCTTTCTATCTTAAACAACTGGACAAAATATATGAGACAGTGGTTTTCAGTCACTGACTGGTAGACATCCCAGAAGAGTAATCTCTGAGAGAAGGGAGACAAATAAAGCAATGGCCAGTTTAATGTCTGTGGTACGCTTGCGGCCAGAGGTACAGAGAAGGGGAACCTCAGAGCCCAGTGGAGTTCCTGAATGGGGGGATAAAGGTCAATATTTGGTGAGTCCAAAGCTGCTAAATTTCTGAGGGCAGGGTACTAGGGGACAGAGAGAGAATTTAGGAAATCTTCAGAGTCTTCTTAAGTGCCTAACTGTATTGATGTAGGCATGCATGTAAAGTAGCTACTGATGTCGGAGGGGAAAACACTGAAAAGAAGCAGGTGAAATGCTCCCCCGGGACGGAAATTATTTGCACCCCATCGGCTCTGTGAAAACGCACTGCATGGAGTGGAGTTACCTCGCAGCAGGGCAAAGTGCAAAGGCCGTTCTGCTCCCGCTCTCTCAGCTCAGGCTGCAAAATCCCACAGACAGGGGGACTCAGACAGGAGGCCTCTATCCCCAAGGCTTCTGGAGGCTGGAAGCCCGAGGCCATGGTGCCATCAGCATCAGTGCCCAATGAGGACTCTCTTCTGGGTGTGCAGACCTTGCCTCCTCACTGGGTCCTCAGGGGGTAGAGAGTGAGTTCTGGTCTCTCTCTTCTTTTTTTATCTGTTTTTATATCTTCGAATTCACTTTTTAAAAATTATTTCTTTTTTTAATTGAAGGATAATTTCTTTACAGAATTTTGTCATTTTCTGTCAAACCTCAACCTGAATCAGCCATCGGAGTACATTATGTCCCCTCTCTCTTGAACCTCCCTCCCACCACCCTCCCCACCCCACCCCTCTCGGTTGATACAGAGCCCCTGTTTGGGTTCCCTGAGACAAACCACCGATTCCGTTGGCTGTCTATTTTACATATGATAACATAAGTTTCCACCTTACGCTCGCCACACATCTCACCCTCTCCTCCCTCTCCCCATGTCCATGAGTCTATTTTCTATGTCTGTTTCTCCGTTGCTGCCCTGCAAGTAATTCTTCAGTACCATTTTTCTAGATTCCGTATATACGCGTTAGTATACAATATTCGTCTTTCTCTTTCTGAGTTACTTCACTCTGTATACAGGCTTTAGGTTCATCCACCTCATTAGAACATTAGAACTGACTCAGATGTGTTCCTTTTTACGGCTGAGTGATATTCCACCGTGTGTATGTACCACAGCTTCTTTATCCATTCATCTGTCAGTGGACATCTAGGTTGTGTCCATGTTCTAGCTTGGAGGACAACTGCTTTAAAACATGGTGCTGACTTCCGCCATACAACAATGTTCCTTCCCTCATGAGTCTCCCCCCAACCCCAAACGTGCGAATGGGAAGGAGACTCAGACGCGGTCTCGCAGGGCCGTGGCCAGCTCTCAGGGCTTCTCCTTCTGCCTCCCCGTTCTTTCTTGCTCCTGCTTCTGGTCCCTTTCTCGTGGGCTGAGTTTGTCCTTGTCGTTAAGCCGCTTAGTCATGTCCCACTCTTTTGTGAACCCATAAACCGTGACCTACCAGGCTCCTCTGTGCATGGAACTTCCCAGGCAAGAGCGCTGGAGTGGGTTACTATTTTCTTCTCCAGGTGATCTTCCGGACCTGGGGATCAAACCCACGTCTCCTGCATTGGCAGCTGAATTATTTACCGTCTGAGCCGCCAGGGAAGCCCTTGCTCTGAGTTTACTCCTTGGTAAAGTAGTAGCACAAAGGGTAAACCCAGACAGTGAGAAAGAATCCCAGCTAGGAATTTTATATTCTTTATTGCATTACTCTAGGAAAAAAAAATCACCATTCTATAGCATGGCAACTAGCAGTATTAGAAAAAGTTATTATGTTACAATGTTTGTGATAAGCTACTTTGGGGCTAAATGGCAATGCAGAAGCAAAATCTAATGGAAAACACTCTGGCTTTCTGTTAACATTTGTGTCACTGAACCGTAAGGCTCTATTGCCTACTCCTCCATATCTCCTAATTGTAGGAGAGATAGGCAGTAGCCATTGAACTACCTCCTGAGTGCTGGTCTTGCAAATCCAAACCTATAAAGCAATGACAAATGTTACACTTTGTAACAGGGCAGGACAATAACTGAATTTAAAACAAACAAAAGAAAATTGACTAAAAAGCATTTTTTCTCCACATTGCATCAAACCTATAATTCATTAGCACACCATTTCTCACTTCCCATAAGAAACCAAAAATACTGATGATGTATATCACATGTCAGCATTCAACAAAATTGTTTAAGAGCCATAAATTTGAGTGTGTGCAGAAATTTTGTATCTTTTTTTTTGTATGAGAAGGATGCTTTCCCCTTTTGGAGGAGTTATGCTTTAGATCGATTTTGCCAGTACTGACTCTGAACTCAACACCTTCTGGGGTGTTTCAGAATTTATGCCCCACTTCACAGTTTTCAGCCCCGTTACTTCTTTGTAAGCTTTACCACTGGGAAGTAACTAAAAAAAAAAAAAGTAGAAGAAACAAAAAAGCATTTCTTTTTTTCCTTCCCCAAGAATCTTAAAAGTCCAGTAAGAAAAATGAAATGACCAACAATGACTCCCAAGGGGAATCTGAGTAACGGGGAAGATTCATGGGGGTTTCTTAATGCAAGAGCTTTTTCTCTCTATATTCACAAACCACGTGGACGTCAGCACCCACGGTCTGGAGGATGCAGGAGTCTGAGCTGCGCTTACACTCCTGTGGGACAGCTGATGGGACTGGGCATCTGCCCACAGCCCAGGGAACACACAATCCCGTTCCTCCTAGTGTAAGCACCACCAGAGGTTTCCCACACCCCAGCCAACTGGCTTAACTGCCCTGAAACGGGATCCGAGTCAACACTGGTTGAATGTCAAGGACACGGCAGAATATATTCCATCACTCTTTCCTTGAGACACGACCCACAAAACAGATGCGCCCTGCAGGGGAAGCGGTCGGGGCAAGCGCCCTGCAGCGCTGAGCACACTCCGCACACCCCACACGATTACTGCTCACGCTGCCCTGACTGAGCCCGCTGCTGTCTGCACGTGCGTGCCCCCCGCCCCGATCCTCCTGCTGAAAGCCTGACCTGCGAGTGATGGAATGAGGAGGTGGGGCCTTCGGGAGGTGATCAGGTGGTGAAGGTGGAGCCCTCCTGAACGGAATTAGTGCTGTCAGGGAAGAGGTGCAGAGAGATCACGCCCTTCTTCCATGGGAGGACAGATGAGAAGCCTGCGGCCCAGAAGAGAGCCCTCATCCAGCCGTGCCAGCACCCTGATCTCAGACTTCCGGCCTCCAGAACTGAGAGCAACAAATCTCTGCTGTTTACAAGCTCCCGGTCTGCGGTGTTTTGTTGTAGCAGCTGGAACAGGCTAAGACAGAGCATATAACAGCGAGGGCTAGGGCAGAAGGAAGAGAGACGTTTGAGTCATGGAGCATTTATAATCCAGGGCAGCAAATTGCAAAACAAATCACACTCGCACTCTTGTAACAATATAAATCCCTTACTGAAGACCATGGGAGCTGAGGAAAAGAGGGATGGAAGCCAAGAAGGAAGGTGTTACAGCTAGGAAGAGAGGTGTCCAGGCAAGCCGGGTGCTGCAAATTTATCACATTGGCCCAGGGACCAGCAGGTGGGAAACGCGGGACTAAAAATTTGCTTTTAAGAAAAAAATCATCTCCATACAGTTAACCTTTTGTTTAAGTATGATATATAAATGAAAAAAAAAAAAAAACACATCCAAGACTCTACTTCATCGTGAAAAGCTGCTAGTGGAATAGACTGAAGAAGTGTGAGCAGTATAAATCCATCTCCATGTTCAGGGTTTGGAACTAGATTATACACACACAGACATGCGATCTTTCCATTTAGCACCAGTGACCTCTTCTCTTTTGCCTTATTGGATCTTAATCTGAAAGTTCTGCTGGCCTTTCATGAAAAGAAAAACCAGCAACAAAAGTCATTTGACAGAGGGTTGGCTATTTTCAGTGCTATTGTTATGACAACTCTGATTTCCAAAAGGATTATTAAGAAGAGGGGGGAAAAAAGGCCATCTCTGAAATCTACATCAAGTTGTTAAGGCAACAAGAATGAGATTAAATCTAGAAATGTTCGATCTGCCGCCCCCTCCCTCCCCCCTATTAACCACCCCACATGTTCTCGATGGCCTTGCCAACTAACTGAAATCATCACTACATCTCTGCCACCCTGTCCCAGCAATCAAGGAGAAGTGCAGATTTGAAGAATGGGATGTGGTATGGATTTATGCGTAGGTTGGATTAGTATGTCTGCGGGCTCCTGTGCAATTCTGCGAACAGTTCATCACATTTCTCCCCTTAAATTCTGTTTGTCAGATTTAACCAAGGAGGTGGCAATCCTTTACCCAGATGAAAAAAAAAAAAAAAAAAAGGACATAGGGGAAAACACCAGTGGCATCTGTTAGGTTTCAGGAAGCAAAGACTGGATGAAGGGCAGCCCGAAAGAAAGAGGCAGCACTCACAGAAGCGCAGAGCTAGGGGGTTACAGGATGCATGATCGTCCATAGAGATGCCCAGGATAAGGGGGGGACAAGGCTTGAGAAATACTGAGGACGTCTGACATCTTGAAGGGCCACACTGTGAACGTGGAAATGAGGAGCAGGCAGAGGGGAGCTTTCTTGGGGTGAAAGCAGCATCCGTGAGAAGGTAGGGTGCTGGCCAGAGGAGTGACAGTCAGCCAGCGTGTCAGTCATCGAGGAGACAGACTAACGGAGGAGAGGGTGAAGATTCTGACCCTGAGGATGGCACTGAGGGCAGAAAGGGGCCCATGCCCACAGCAGGAGGATTCTCCGAAGTCTGGGATGATGGTGATGGGAGCCGGAAGGAATCGTGGCAAGAGAAGCAAGTTCAGAGTGAGGAACAGTTTAGGGCTCCAGGTGACATGTTCTACTTTAAGATGTGTTCAGAAGGCAGTGAGGAGAAGGCCATGGAACCCCACTCCAGTACTCTTGCCTGGAAAATCCCATGGACGGAAGAGCCTGGTGGGCTGCAGCCCATGGGGTTGCTAGGAGTCAGACACGACTAAACGACTTCACTTTCACTTTTCACTTTCATGCATTGGAGAAGGAAATGGCTACCCACTCCAGGGTTCTTGCCTGGAGAATCCCAGGGACGGTGGAGCCTGGTGGGCTGCCGTCTATGGGGTCGCACAGAGTCGGACACGACTGAAGCGACTTAGCAGCAGCAGCAGGCAGTGAGAAATTCAGGTGGGGGGACTCTCCAAGGAGATGAGGGCCAGAGACTCAAGGGTTTTCACGACCCAGGAAGAGATGAGCCCCTGATCGTGTGACAGTGAGAGGAGAGAGAAGGGAACCTCAGGTCCAACTTCAGCCTCCCATCCCCTCTCTACCCAGTGCTACTGTTGGTCTGGGGACGGCAGGCCCTCACCCCGGTGAGCCAACTCACCGGGACACCGCTCACCCAAGACCGAGTGTGTCTCCCAAAGGCTGATGCGCTCTGCAGGGTCCCAGCACCTGCGCCTGAGTTTCCAGCAGGCTCCTCCCGGCACTCGTGAGCTAAGAGGTGCTGGAAAAGCCTCTGAGCTCTCACACCTGGTGACCCAGTTTCTCTCTGCCTGCCAGAAGCTCTTCCGGCCTCAGATGACAGGTCTGGAAGCAGCTTGGTAGAATGGATAGCGAGTTCTGCGAACACACTTTCACATTAACTGACTCCTCCTCTGTTGGGCTACTGCAAAATGATCTTTTTCTTAAAGCGCTACATTTTATTTTACTGCCAGGGACTCTGCCGGGTGGGTGAGGATGGCTGGTACCAGGGTGGGCTTTCCCCAGAGGGCAGGGCTGGTCTTACAGGAGGCAGACCAAGGAAGGCTCTCTGGGAGTGAAGGTCACGTTTTCTCCAGAACTCTCTGTATTACTGCAGCCACTGGCTCCCACATCTGGGCAGATCACCTTGGGAAGCTCTTTACATGAACAGATTCCTTAGACCAGCCAGCTCAACTCAATTAGATCCTCAGGAAAGAGCACCCAGGGGTCTCAGTCTCACCGGACATTGTATTCAAAGACCCTTTCTTCAGGAATCACTGCCTTCAAGCATTCCGCTCATGCTCTATAAGAAATATCCAGGCCTTTTCAGTAGTTGCACAAGAAAGAAATTTGCTTGGCAAGGCCTAAGAGAATGAGGGTGAGGGCTTGCTAATCAGAAACAAGCAAAAAAAAGTTCTAAAATTGTCCTTTGTTTTCACTGTGATATTTAGCCGTAATATCAAATAACACAAAACCTTTGCCTAAGACTGATGTTGTGAGCAAAAGAATTTTGGATCAGAAGTGAGCTGAGAAACTTCACAGCCTGAGATGGTGCTACAGTTCAGCTCTGCAAAATTGATCTTAGCAGTTTTACCAGAGTGCTGCCTCTCCGAATCTGAGTCTGTTCCTGATTGAGCTCTGGAGAAACACAAACTTTCAGGCCACGAGCTGTGCCTGCAGAAACTGGGGCCCTACACGGATGAAAGAGAACACACAGCATCCAGGTCAGACCCTTAGATTCCCCAGCAACACCCAACAGAAGAGAGCACCTCCCTCCCACCCATCTCCAAACCCCAGAGGTCCAGGATGTTCATGTCCCAGAAGAGAAAAGGGTCAGCATCTCAGGGACACCAGCTCAAGAAGCAGTCCTCTTCCCTCCAGCAGCGAAACCAAACATCAAAACCTAAAACCAGCCTACTTTCCGGTGCATCCCTCAGCAGATGTCTCAACTTCTGTAACTCACTCCCCTCTGCTCCTAATAAAACCTTGGGAGACGCAGTGAAGAGTTTGGGCAGCGAGTGGGGAGATCCGGTATCAGCTCTTTTCCTCTCGGTCTGTTTCCTCATAATGGGAACAAGTGGTCCTGCTCACTTAGCAGAGAGGGTTTGGAAGATCAGAAGGCTTCAGCAGGTCTGGCAAGGAACAGAGCATGGGGCTGGAAACGAGGAGCATCTCTGTCCTGTCTCGAGTCTTCGCGAGGTCAGCCCACTGCCCCACTCTCACTCTGCTCCTTCTCATGCCTGTTGGGTTGCCAGGAGAGCCGTGGGCAGCCTTTGACTCCTGGGTACATGAGAAACTTCACAAGCCCAGCTCATCAGCAAAAGATCATCAGCTCCTTCCCCTGTCTAACTTTGTGTTTTTTAGATTTGGGTTTGTAGCTATTAGTCACTCAGTCGTGTCTGACTCTTTGCAGCCCCATGGACTGCAGCCCACCAGGCTCCTCTGTCCATGGGATTCTCCAGACAAAATACTGGAGTGGGTTTCCATTCCCTTCTCCATAGAACCTTCCTAACCCAGGGATCGAACTTGCATCTCCTGCATTAGAGGCAGATTGTTTATCACTGAGCCACCAGGGAAGTCTGTAGTTTCCAACATTTTGTCTCGGGGAATACAGCACAGATTAAGTTTTCACCAGGGTGCCACCCTGCTGAATATGAGTCTTGCCTTAGAGTGTTAGGGGCAGGGGAGTCAGGATTCCAGGCAAGGTCACCTTCCCGGGAACCCCTGGGAAGTCTCCGCAGGCCCAAAGCCCCCCCTGCTCAGGTCTGCACGATGCCTGCTGGCCTGGTCTCTGCTGTCCTTCGGCTCCAATCACTGGTCCCTGCACTGCAGCCAGCTCTGCCTGAGTCCAGCCAGAGCGCCTTCTCCTGCCACACACAGGAGGCAACGGGGGAAGGCCCTTCGGGCAAGCACCAGCCTTCCTGTCCACTTCTCTTGCTGTCTTTTCCAAGAGAATCCAGCGCTTCGCTTCCCCAAGTGGCTTCTTTCGGAGGCACAGTGCTCTCTGCCTCACGCCCAGGTTCCAGGAGCTGCCACATCACTTCACCTGCCCAGAGGGATCCTCTTGCTTCTGCCCACATCGCCGACTTCCGTGGAATTCCCACCAGCGGAAGACCAGCCCCATTGCTTCATTTGCGTTTCCTCCTCTTTAAAATTTTAAAAATACTTATGGGACCGCCTCTGTGCTACAGACTGACAATCATGCCTTTTCACGCAGAGTGTGCTGAGGACAGGGAAACTCCAGTCCGATGGAACAAAGGCAGTCCTGCCTTTAGCACTTTACTTGTACACTCTATATAAAAAGGTCAGAGAAATCCGAGACCGCACACAACAGTGGTGAGCAAGGTAAAGGCCACAGAGAGATGAGAAGCCCTAACCTATTCAAACGGCAAACCTAAAATTTCGGCCCCTCCCTCAGCATCCTCAGAAGGGAGCACGGTTTGCTCTCCGGGGCCCTGCTGTGGCCGCTTCATGGAGTAGGTCTTGAATCACAGAGCGTCTGTTCTTGCGTCTTCTTGCCTCACTGCTAGGATCTGGGATCACCAGTCCCTGGGCAGATACTGCCGCCAGAATAAGCCCTTGCAGGCCCAGGCCATCGAGAAACCGCTCCAGCATCACTCATCCCCGGGGTTGGATGGAAGCGGACAGAGGCTCTCTCTCTTCACTCCATGCCAGGCTGACGTGGGCTCACAGTGTGAGAGCGGGGTTAACACACACAGACTCAGACATGCGCACACTTTGCCCCAAGACCTGCCTCCCTTCCCCCAGCTTCCACGTCCCCAGAATTTCAGAGGCTGAGCCTTTCTCTCCTAACATTGAAAGCTAACTGCTTTTTGCTCTAAGATAAGTCATATTTCTCTTAGGAACATCTCTACATTCTAATAGGTTTCATCCTGCTTTCAAAGATAGACAGGTCTTTTGCATCAGAGACAAACATCAGAAGGCCTGAAAGGATGGAGTAGAGTTTGAGCGACAGAGTGTTAAAGATGAGCTGGCTGAACTGAAGAAAGAGATGTCCCAAGAATACAGAGATCTGGCTATCCTTTCCTGAACAATTCAACTGAGAACCACACAGTACCTGGCTATGTCCTGGAATGACAGACTTGGGAGGTTAGACAAAACTCCGGGGTCTCCATGGAAGCTACACACTGATGGAAAGGTATCTAAAGATCAAGATTTAGCTTTCTTTCTTTTTTCAAGTTCTGAAACTCACACTCCATAATTCAGTTTGAACATCTTAACCTGGGCTTCCCAGGTGGTAGTGGTAAAGAATCCTCCTTCCAAGGCAGGAGATGCAAGAGACGCAGGGTTGATGCTTGGGTTGGGAAGATCCCTTTGAGTAGGGAATGTCAACCCACTCTAGTATTCTTGCCTGGAGAATTCCAAGGACAGAGGAACTTGGTGGGCTATAGTCCATGGGGCTGCAAAGAGATGGACAGGACTGAGCACATATTAACCCTAAATTCCATTTTAATACTCCAAGAAAAGTTTGTGCTGTGAAACCATGGGAAAGAGGAGAGTTCTAATTGCACTTCCCAGAAACAGACCCTGAGATGAGGATTCAGGTACAGATGACTCTTTGAGAAAGGGCTCCTGGGGGAGGCTGGTAGGGGGATTGGGGGCAGAACCAGGACAGGAAGGGAAGAGGCAGTTAAGGCAGATGCAGGCAGGGTCCTGCAAGGAGCTTGGGAACAGGGAGCAGTCTGCAAGACAATGGAGCTGGAACTTTTATTCTTCTGTACCCACCTGCCTCTCAGTGAGGGCACAAATTCCCCCAGCACTTCCTGCTGCCAGACTGTGCGGCCCAGGAAGCAGCTTGTAACCCACAGACACACCAAAAAGAGTAGGGGTGATCTGAGCAAGACCTTGACATCATTGGCCACAAGGAGCAGAGACTCTAGTTAGAGACTCGGCTTCCTATACCCAAAATTAGGCTACTCAACCGCTCTGCACCCCTGATTCCTTACCTGTAAAATGGGGAATGTTATCATACCTGTTTTATTGGGCTATTGTAAGGATGAAATAGACAACTTAGGAAGAACACATACTAAACACTGAGAAAGATCAGCTATTGCAATTATTTAGAGGCAAGCATAACAGCAATTCCAACTGGGCATGCGGTTCTGGTTATGTTTTGCAAAAAAAAAAAAAAAACAAAAACAAAACCAAAAACATGTGTACTCAAAAGTCTCAGAGATCTCTCCCACCTCTCAGCAATTTGGCAATGGAATCTGACTCACCTGGAAATTATAGGTTTCCATTAGGTGAAAGGAATGTGGACAACCTCTATGAGGAGTTTTAAAAACACCTTGAAAAGCAGAAACCCACTTGTTTGGAGTGCACACAAAGCATTCCTTTAGCTAAAACTCACCTTCGGGTCTGTATGGTGTTTTCTGCCCTGTTCATCTCTCAAACACAGTTATAAGGAGAGCTTTTAGTTCCGTAGGTTTGGAGCATCAGCGTACTATTAGACTAGCCCACAATGAGCTAAGTTAGGAGCCGCGAGGGAGCTGTTTTTGACATCTGAGTAGCACAAAATGTGATTTTTCTCTGGAGAAGAATTTTGAGAATTAGAGAGAATTAGTCATATTTCCAGTGGGGATTTTAACAGTTGTGAAATTATTAAGAAGACCTGACTCAACAATTCCTATATTGCAATATGTCACCTAGCTGTCTTGTTACTTAAAATTACATGACTTAGAAGACAGTGACTTTAAAAAGAACCCAACTGAGTCTGGAAAGAAAAGGGAGATATGCAGACAAAGCAAGGGAAAAGTATAAAACTGCTGAACGTTTATGGAGCTAAGTTTAACAACTCTGGGCTCATTTAAGACATTTCTTTCTTAAATAGCACATTGAAC
Source organism: Hydropotes inermis (assembly GCA_020226075.1). NCBI lineage: Eukaryota > Metazoa > Chordata > Mammalia > Artiodactyla > Cervidae > Hydropotes > Hydropotes inermis. The sequence continues at coordinate 45,802,612 of CM035296.1, read as the reverse complement.
AGGCATGTTTATCCTCTCAATGAGTTATATGTTCAAAATGCACTCATTAAACAGTGTTTTTTCTTTAAACCGGCAATACTGAATCTGAACTGAATTTAACATGTTGTTAAATATTCAAATGGTTCACCCCTTTGACACTCTTTGGAGGGTGAGAGAAAATGAATAGACTCTTACTGGACAAAGATGAGTAAGCCAATTTACGACCACCCTTGTGCTGTATTTTTCTAGCTTCTTCATTTTTCTACTACTCCTCATTAACTCCCTTAAAGGAGCTACAGCTAATGATCAGGTCCTGTCCTTTCTATATGAAAATTAGGCCATTAGTGAGCTTGTGACTCTTGAGGTGTTTTCCAGGAGAGGTGAAGAATCTGAACTTTTTCAAGCACACTCTAAGTTTCCCTGGCCCTCAGAATGCACATTTGCAAGGTGGTTGGCCAGGGATAGCGGGAAGTGAAGAGATTCTGAACGAGACGGTTCTCATGAGCCTGGTCTCATTAACACAGCGTGATAATTCGGTAACCTCGCCAAGCACAAGCAATGCCGGGCGAGTCTGAAGAGCTATAACTAGCTCCTCTAAATGATAAATACAAAACTAGATGTGGTATTACACTTTGAAGAACTAAACAGATCACTGAATAGGATAAGCCCTTCACTCATAATCAAGGACTGTAGAGGCAGTGGGTGTTCTTGCTACGGGATTATTACCACCTACCACTAACGAACAATTCCAAAATACATACATGCCTTCTTGGGTGTTTTGCTTCTATCAAGGTAATCCAAGTCAAGTCCATTGAGAGATCTCGGGCTTATTCCAGACAAGTAGGAAAGACTATCCAATCCAACCCAAAGAAGTTTGCTCCAATACGTAGATTTCAGACACTGCTCATTCTTCATATGTTTTCAACAGATTTGTTTGCTGTTGTTTTTTTTTCAAAGAGTTTGTTTCAACAAAACATTTCTTCCCAAATTGATCTATAAATTAAATTTATAAGTTCAGTTCAGTTCCAGTCAAAATCCCAATAGGATTTTGGATGACCTTGACAAATTCATCTGAAAAGTTATCTGGCAGAACAAAGCAGGGGAAGTTGCCCAACCAGATATTGTTTTACCTCAAAGATGAAGTAGTTTGAAAGGAAAAAGGTGATGTTGGTGTCAGAAAAGACAGATCAATGAAACAGAATAAGAATCTCAGAAACAAACCGAAAGAAGAGTGGGAACTCATCCTGTGATAGAGATAGCATTATAAATCTGTAGGGAAGGATGGAGTTTTTAGTAACTGATGTTAAGAAAACTGGTTCACAGCATGAAGCAATATGTCTACCTAATTAAATGTAAAAATACAGACCTAAATTGATTGAAAACCTAGATATGAAAAGCAAAACAGTAAAGCAATATTTTAAAAAATATTGTGAGATTAGGATGTGTGGGAGAAGTTCTAACACTAACGCTCCAAAGACATAAGGTAAAAAAGATGGTAACGACAAGAAAACTGAAGATCTCTGTTCAGTGTGGAACACCACAAAAGGGGACAGAATGGGAGAAGAGAAATGCAACATTTAAAATGAACTGGGGGTAACATCAGTCGTGTGGAAGAAATTCCTACAAATTAACAAGAAAAATATAGGAAACAAGTTTGAAATGCTCGACAGATAGCTAGAGGAGGAAACTCAAAAACTAATAAGAATATTAAGAAATATTCAACTTCATTCACCAATAATCAGAAATACATACACTAAAATGAATTTACGCCCATTCTGTTGGCAAAAGTGTGGCCGTCCAGTGTTAGTATGTGGCCATGTAAGAAACTCATGCACTACTGGTGAGAGGGTATTGATTATAGTGTGTTCGATTGGCAGTGATGGTGATTTAATTGCTCGGTCGTATCCGACTCTTTTCCACCCCATGGACTGTAGCCCGCCAGGCTCCTCGGTCCGTGGATTTCCCAGGCACAAACACTGGAGTGGGTTGCCAGGGAAGCCGATGTTAGATGGTCATTCCGACGTATTTGCTACCTCTTCACCATTTCCACAAGCTGGATACGTTTTGTCTCTCCTTGGACTTGGCCACGTGACTCAATTGGGTCTCATAGTGGCTTCCTGGCACTTCCCTGCCCCTGGCCTTTAAGCATGGCCATAAGATCTGGTTTGGCAAACTGGAAATTTTCCAGTAACTCACACATATCCAAGGGAAAATGCCGACAGCATCACTGCACACACTCGAGTGGGGGTGATGTACGTTCAAACTCATTCACGTGGTGACCAGCAGGGTCAGCTCCTTGCGGGTGTTGGACTGAGGGTCTCAGCTCTTCCCTGGCTGCTGGCCACAGGGGCCCCCAGCTCCCTCCACCTGGGGCTCTCTCCAGGGCAGCTCGCAGCATGGCAACTTGACCCCCTCGGAGCAGTGGGACAGAGGGTGTCTACCAACGGCAGCCACTTTTGCAGGTCCTGTTCGTTAGGGACTAGGCACTGGGTCCAGTCCACAAGGGCGTGAGGCCCAGGAGCTGGGTGGGGAGCCTCTTAGAAGCACCCTTCCGTGTTGTCGTCAACACGATGACCGGCGGTGGTCAGTTACCACCAGGCCAACAGTATGATGAGTTCAACCTTGCGTAACAGACTATACGTAACAGGTCCAAATGCGAAAGTAAGACCAGGTGTCGAGGAGTCCCCGCGTACCTTTCCCCGTTATGTATTCGTAGGCCAAGTGGTGGTTAATTGACAGTAAATAACACTGGCAGACCGAGGAATTATTTAGGCCACTTTTTTCTCCTTTGAGTATGCAAATATCAGGGCTTTCTGGTGGCTCAGCAGTAAAGACTCTGCCTGCAACGCAGAAGCCGCAGGAGACGTGGGTTCGATCCCTGAGTCGGGAAGATGCCCTGGAGGAGGAAATGGCAACTCACTCCAGGATTCTTGCCTGGGAAAGCCCATGGGCAGAGGAGCCTGGCGGGCTACAGTGCATGGGGTTGCGAAGAGTCGGACACGATTGAGGTGACTCAGCATGCACATGCAAATATAAAGTAACAGGAAAAATCATGATTTTTTTTAGGTGAATAATAATATAGACTCTATTGAACAAAACAGCTCCAATTCAGATTTAAAGTAAAAAATACTGTGTGCTAAACTTCTGTAGGTTCGGGTAAATTTAAAACAGGAGAAGAATTTCAACATGTCTCACTTAACAGGGGGATGATCAGAGGCCTGGATGGCCAATGACTTAGCTCAGGCCATGGCAGGCATCTCTGCCTTTGGTCAAGAAACTCTATCCAGCAGATTCTCCTGCCAGAGTATAAAAGCGATCATGCCTGTCTCCGAGGAGCTGCTGGTCTGATCCTAAGTGGGCTAGATTTGGCACAGCTTTCCTGCCTTTCCCAGGAAATTCACACTGAAGAGCTAATTGCATTAAAATGTTCTCAATTTAACTTCTGTCTCTGCTAACAAGCAAACTTTCAACAATAGTCTCCATGTTCTTTCTTGGACCAGAGCAAGACTCCTTTTATTTTGTTTCAACACTGTTTTCCTAAAGCTCTCTCACCCTTTTCAAGCTCCTCACCACAGTGTAAGTCCATGAAAAATTAACACTCCTGTTCAGCGGGGAACCATGCTCTTTTTATTAGAATGTTCTGGCAAACCCAACACCAGGAGATGCATCTCCAAGCAGATCTGCCTTCGAAAGGCACAGTATGTTAGGGAAGAATCTCCCTAGAGTGAGTGGGGGTCCAAGGCTGAGGCAATGAGATTAGATTTCCTCTGTGTTTCTTCTGTCCTTAATGGAGTTCTTTTCATACGATAGCATATTTTAGATCTGTGAGTTGGCAAAATTAAGGTAAACCACTGTAACAATGGACAAGCCATTATACTCTTTAGAACCCCATTGCCAGTGAGAGATAGCTGAGGTCTTAAAGTCCAAATTCTGCCAACAAAATGGCATTTGCCGGTGCTTAAAAAAAAAAAAAAAGGCTTTATCAGTAAGACATTTTGTTCACACTAAAAAGTTTAAAATATCAGCATCAACTAGAAAACATGCCATGGAAGAAGCATATGCAAGAGCTCACCATGCCATTAAAGTTCTCACCAGAGAGCGTGGTTAGTGTAGCATTTAATAAAAATCAAAATTGCATTTCCTAAAAGTTAAAATTATTATTTTTTTAATTTTAGTTCAAAGTACCAGGCTGTTTCTATTCCCAGTCACAAATTGGCATTTGGATTAGGATTTTTTGCTGAGGAACTGATTATATAAAGTCATAAGTGTATCATGTTATGAAATAATCCCTATGTACGGGACATGTAAGTAACCCACTGGACTTCACTTGGTGAGTTTAGGTTGCATGGCTGAATTCAATCACAGTTCTCCCTTATCACGTTCATCCCTCTTCCCTCCCCTACCCTAGACTTCTTGACGTCTCTCATTCCAGATCTCAACCTGTTATACATCAGTCATCTCATAAAATCACAAAACCTCCACGTGACTCAATGGCTTTAAGGTAGAAGAGGGCGTGGTCTTAGGAGACTGACACCAGCTGACCATCACAGGAAACCTTGGCAAGTGAATTTGTGTTTCAAATGCCTGCATGTTTCTCTTATTCTTCAGTACTTGAGCCCGCTGGACTGAATCCTCTATTTCTGCTTCCCCTCTGAGATTCAACAGTCCAGACAGTTCTTAAAACCTTAGTTTTCGGAATCAAGTCAGATACTCAGTTTAGTAAATAGCCTGTCACTCTACAATCCCTACCTTTACACTACCCCATGTTTGGTATTTTGTGTCTCATTACTCGGTTCCAAAAACAACACTCAAATGAAACAGTTCTTGGTTCTGATACATGGGCTCTTCCTTTAAAGCATTCTCAGAGGTCATAATAACTCCCAGACCTTAGAATGAATGGGATAAAACATATTGGAATTTGTAAACCACCTTCACACATAAATGTGTGATGTTACCTTCTCTCAAGATTTCAGTGACCCACCACTTTCTTCCATAAGCTTTGCAGGTAGTAAAATGAATGAGCATAGGACATTAATTTCCACAGAGAAATCTGTATGCAGGTCAGGAAGCAATAGTTAGAAATGGACATGGAACAACGGACTGGTTCCCAATGGGGAAAGGAGTACGTCAAGGCTGTACATTGTCACCTTGTTTATTTAACTTACATGCAGAGTACATCATGAGAAACGCTGGACTGGAGGAAGCACAAGCTGGAATCAAGATTGCCGGGAGAAATATCAACAACCTCAGACAAGCAGATGACACCACCCTTATGGCAGAAAGTGAAGAGGAACTAAAGAGCCTCTTGATGAAAGTGAAAGAGGAGAGTGAAAAAGTTGGCTTAAAGCTCAACATTAAGAAAACTAAGATCATGGCATCTGGTCCCATCACTTCATGGCAAATAGATGGGGAAGCAGTGGCTGACTTTATTTTTCTGGGCTCCAAAATCACTGCAGATGGTGACTGCAGCCATGAAATTAAAAGACGCGTACTCCTTGGAAGGAAAGTTATGACCAACCTAGACAGCATACTAAAAAGCAGAAACATTACTTTGCCAACAAAGGTCTGTCTAGTCAAGGCTATGGTTTTTCCAGTGGTCATGTATGGATGTGAGAGTTGGACTAGAAAGAAAGCTGAGCACTGAAGAATTGATGCTTTTGAACTGTGGTGCTGGAGAAGGCTCTTGAGAGTCCCTTGGACTGCAAGGAGATCCAACCAGTCCATCCTAAAGGAGATCAGTCCTGGGTGTTCATTGGAAGGACTGATGCTGAAGCTGACACTCCAATACTTTGGCCACCTGATTCGAAGAGCTGACTCATTTGAAAAGACCCTGGTGGTGGGAAAGACTGAGGGCAGGAGGAGAAGGGGGTGACAGAGGATGAGGTGGTTGGATGGCATCACCAGACTCAATGGACATGGGCTTGGGTGGACTCCGGGAGTTGGTGATGGACAGGGAGGCCTGGCGTGCTGTGATTCACGGGTCCGCAAAGAGTCAGACATGACCAAGCGACTGAATTGAACTGAATGTGTTTTGAAAAGCCTCTGATAAGCCAAAGAGCAGTAAGAGAGACCCCAGCAAGTCTCCCCTCCCCCGTTCCAAGGTGGTTTGTCGGCTGGATCACATCTCTCAGAATCGGATCCACCTGCCTCTACTCATCTCACGCCTGCCTCTGCTGCTGCGGCTGCTAAGTCGCTTCCGTCGTGTCTGACGCTGTGCGACCCCGTAGACGGCAGCCCGCCAGCTCCTCTGTCCCTGGGATTCTCCAGGCAAGAACACTGGAGTGGGCTGCCATTTCCTTCTCCAATGCGTGCCTCAGTCATTCTACCAGGAAAGAATGCATTGACTATCCACTTCACAAGACGATGCAGAATGTAGGAAGGGTGTTGATACAGCTAGCACAACCCAGTGCTGCCCTGAGAGAGGCATAGAATCCAGAGCCTTAAAGATAACAGTTACACCATGTGATCTTAAAGCAGCAGAAAACAGGAGAGAAAAAGTCACTTAAGATACAACTGTCAAAAATAATCCATCGGCCGAAAACTACTCTGGTCCAGATTCATTCTAAGTCACAACAAGACTCGACAGAAACAGAAAGGGAACTGCACAGTAATGGATTCGCAAAAGAAAAGCACATTATAACTGAACCATTTTATTCCTTGGCACACGCAGCAGCTGGTCTGACCACACGTGGAAGACTGTGCTTGATTCTGGCGCCATCTTTCAAGAGGAACAAGGACAAACTGGAATACATTCCGAATAGGGCAAACTATCCTAGAAACTATTGCATATGATAAATGGTTGAAAGAACTGATGATCTATTTCCACCAGTGAGGGAATGAGATAGCTGCCTGAAATAATAGGGGTGACTAGCAAGTGGGACTACAATTATAGAAGAGTGGGCTAGACCATGAATCAAGGAAAGAGCCCTAGTCAAATAAATGCAAATAAAAACAACAGTGAAATACTATTTCCGCATGCCTGTACCTTGGCAAATTGGGATACACACACGCATATATTTATTTTTCAGTGGAAAGGCCTAGTGTTTGGCCGGTAGGAGGAGTGAGAAAAGCTTTTCTCATAGTTTGGAAATAAGAATCAAAAGCGTTGAAATTGCACATACCTTGTTACCAAATGTTTTCATATCTGAGTGTTTACCTTGAGAAAATAACCAGAAATGCCTTAAGGACTTTTGTAAACGAATGCTCATCAGAACATTAATTACGCTCACAGAAAAATGGAAGCAATATCTTGTTGCTGTTGTTTCGTCGCTCAGTTGTATCTGACTCTTTTCTACCCCATGGACTGCAGCAATGCCTAGATACCCAATAAAAATCTTGGGAGTTATCCACACTAATAACTGGGCTGCCCAGGTGATGTTAGTGGTAAAGAACTCACCTGCCAAAGCAGGAGATGTAAGAACCAAGGAAGGGTTCGACCCCTGGGTTGGGAAGATCCCCTGGAGGAGGGCGTGGCAACCCACTCCAGTATTCTTGCCTGGAGAATCCCATGGACAGAGGAGCCTGGCGGGCTACAGTCCATGGGGCCGCAGAGAGTCGGACACGCAGTCGTGCATACACATTAACAATTATGGTATTTACAATGAGCAGGACGCGGCTAAATATTTTTCTCATAACATGTGTAATCCCCTTCATAGCCCTATGAAGGGAATGTTATTATCCACATTTTATAAATGAAGAACTTCAAGTGCAAAGATGTTGCATTACTTAAGGTCTGGCAGACAACATGTGATAAAGCAAAGATTCCCAAATTATCAACCTAGCCCCAGCTCTGCACTCGTAACCACCACACTGAGTGTCTGACTCTTTGCAGCCCCATGGACTGTAGCCCGCCAGGCTCCTCTGTCCATGGAATTCTCCAGGCAGGAATACTGGAGTGGGTTACCATGCCCTTACCCAGGGGATCTTCCTGATAAAATAGATAACTATTAAGGACTTACTGGGCTTCCCTGGTGGTTCAGATGGTAAAGAATCTGCCCGAAATGCAGAGACCTGGGTTTGATCAAGAGACTCTTGGCCAACCAACCAAGAGACTAAAGATTTACCTGCATCAAGTGCAGAGATTGAAAACAAGGAGAGCCCAGCCTCTGATGGAGCAGGAAAGAGAAAAGTTACGTGTGATTAATGTCACACACCCGAGTCTATCAGTGGTCCCTGTCTACACTCTCACACGATCCAGAAGAACATTTTTATCAATTATTTGGTAAATCCAAGTCCTTTAGTAACTCTAGTAGTATTTTTAAGAAGGTAGAAATCCTGCCTCATCCATTTTTAAAAGTGCAAGTGCTTTTTTTTTTAATTAATCGGAGCATAGTTGATCGACACTTGCGTTGGTTTCAGATGCACAGCAAAGTGAATTAGTTATAGGCACACCCACTCTTTTTTAGATTCTCTTCCTACACAGGCCTAAACCAGAGTATTGAGGAGAGTTCCCTGTTCTACACAGTAGATCTTTACCATCTTTCTGATATAGAGTGTGTGTCTTTGTCAGTCCCAGTTCATCTCCCTTTTCCCCCTAACTGGGCTCCCCTGCTGGCTCAGTCGGTAGGGAATCTGCCTGCAATGCAGGAGACCCAGGTTTGATCCCTGGGTTGGGAGGATCCCCTGGAAAAGGAAATAGCAAACCACTCCAGTATCCTTGCCTGGAGAATCCCATGGAGAGAGGAACCTGGTGGGCTGCAGTCCATGACGACACAAAGAGTCGGACACGACTGAGTGACTCACACTTAACACAAGGACCTACTGTGGAGCGCAGGAAACTCTGCTCCATACTCTATAAAGACCCATACGGGAAAAGACTCTAAAAGAGAGTGGATATTTGGGCATGTATAACTGATTCACTTTGATGTAGAACAGAAACTACCACAACATTGTAAATCAACTACACTCCAATAAAATTTTTTTAAAAAAACTCATGGATGTCAAGGTACGGACTAATGTGTTCCAAAATGAAAGGAGAAAGGACTGTGATGAGCTCATTGGTATGGGTTAAGAATCCAGCTCAACCCCCTTTGGGAGAACTTTGAAGACTTCCCCTGCCCAGCTTCAGTCTCCGGCCCCGCCTCACCCTGATGCCCACCCTCCAGCCCCTGCAGACGAGTTCTCCCAGCCCAGAGGCTCAGCCACTGGAGCCGCTAAGAGCTTGCTCACCATCTGGCCACTTTTCACTCTCCTCTTTCAACTTCTATTGTTCCGCAGAATCAGTGAGTAGAAGTTACTAGCAGAAGTATTTTTGTTTTTATACTCCTTACCAAAAAAAAAAAAAGTCAGACAAATTCAGAAGTCATTTTTTTTTTCCTTTTCATTTTGGAGAAATTAGGGGAAAATTGCATGGCAGATATAATTACTAAGAGGAAATTTTAAAACAACTTAGGTCCCCCTGGAGTACCCTTCAAAAGAGGTCAACCTTTTCACTTCTTTCCCTCTTGTTGCTGAATAATTCTCTGTTTGCTGGAAAGAAAAACAAAGAAACACCTTGAATAACCAAACCCGCAAGTGCTATTGATGCTTCCTCTGTACTGGAAAATATCTTGTCTTAACATTTGACTCACTTGTAAATAAAATACAAGCACACATTTCTAAACTCAGGATATTTTTCTCCACAAACTCCATTAAGGCCTATACAAAAACATAAATGACCACATGAAAGATTTTATAAATCTATTAACACCAATCAGAAATTTTAAAAATACATATGTGGAATTGCTTCAAATACTGCAAAAAACGTTTTTCATCACAAACTAAATATATGAAGTACTCTTCTGTTTACTGAGTAATCCTCCAAAACCCAGCAAGTTTGATGAATAGAGAGGCTGTGAGAGCCGGCAAGAACTTGGGGTCACCCTGATCTTTTAATTCCTTTGGCTTGAACAATATCATGATTTGTAGATGGTGATGTTCTGCCAAAGATTTATGTGACTTCCCAGGGGAGCCCTAAACTCCCATGGTTACTCTTGGCTGTAAGCCCCTCATTCCTACTGAATTAGTTGTGAATCATATCACGGTGTCCTACATCCTGTTTCTGTTCTGCCTGAAATTATTCCAGATATAGAAATGGTGCCTTCCTTCATTTTCACAAAAAAAGAAATTCGCCAAGCAAGCCATAAAGTGAAAGCCAGGCTCACCACAATACTCAACCCAGCAGACCTGACCGAAAGTTAGGGAAGCTCAAAGAAATTTACATCACAGCAAGGCAAACAACAGAAACCAAACCAAGTATAAGTCTGTTCCCAAACCGCTTGAGGCAACCTACTTCCAGAAAACTCACCTGTCCCACCAACAAAAGCAAAGCTCCGCCCTCAGAATCCTTCCAACCACCCCTCCTCCCAGCCCCTCTCTCACAGCATCCATACCAAGAATGGCTTATTTCTAGCACAGCACATTTAGCTCTCTCTCTCCTTTTCTCCTGCTAACCCCATGTGATTTATGATGCTATTGTTTAAAGCAAAGGCGTTTGCCCCTAACAGGAATGCTATTGCTATTAATAAATGTTTTTATGCAACTTTCATTGTAATACTTTGGCCCGCTGATGCGAAGAACTGACTCGTTGGAGAAGACCCTGATGCTGGGAAAGACTGAGGGCCGGAGGAGAAGGGGGTGACAGAGGATGAGATGGCTGGATGGCATCACCGACTTGATGGACATGAGTGTGAGCAAGCTCTGGGAGTAGAGATGGACAGAGAAGCCTGGTGTGCTGCAGTCCATGGGGTCACAAAGAGTCAGAAACGACTGAGTGACTGAACTGAACTGAACTTCATTATAATCACAGAATCTTAGGAATCAGTTGGGTCAAGACCCTTGTCTTAAAAGGTGAGAAATACCTAAAAAATAAAGACTAAATAAACGACTTTACCCCAAGGTCTTATATCTTAGTAGTAGCAGAGTTAACAGGAAAGCCCTACTCTTCTGAATTCTGTCTGACGTTTGCCAATACTAAACACAAATACTAAAACATCCCAATACTGGCTGATATTAACCAGTAGGGAAAGCCTAAAATTCTGTTTGTTTTATACATTATAAAAAAGTAGATGACTAATGCAAAACCAGTCCAGGAGACTTTTCATCATCAAATATTTCTGAGCTCACATTTGTGCTAAACGTCAACGTAGGCATGATGGAGCCAAGACTGAGTAAAATGTCTTTGTCTGGCATTTAGACAGGTGCTTCCCTAGTGGCTCAGATGGTAAAGAATCTGTCTGCAATGCATGAGACCAAGATTTGATCCCAGGGGCATATACATATCCTGTGTCATGACCCCAAACTACCTTCCCTTACCCCTGGCTGTAAGTGCCATCTGTATGCTGATGACGCTCGGAATTTAGGTCTCTCCACTCCTGACCTCAGTGGCAAGCTCCGTGTTTGTACACCTAAATGCCTTCTTTACCCTGCTGTCTGGTTGACTAATCGGCAAAACAGAACTCTCAAATTGTTTCTCAGCCACTCCTTAAACAGTTCTTTCCTTGGGTTCTCCGTCTCAGTAAATAGCATCATAGGTGCCCAGTTGCTCAGGCCCAAAACCCTCAGAATTTTCCTCTGTTTGGCTCATTCGATTATAACCTACGCCTACTCTCTCTGCTTTCCTCCCTAAGTATGTCTGAATCTCTTCCCTTTTGTCTCTGCCACAGTCCCCCCATGCAAGATCTCCTGAAAAAGACTGCTCTAATAATCGTCTCACCAGCTCCCCTCCTCCACTCCTGCCCTCTGTGGTCTATTTTCCACAAAGCAGCCAATGGGAATTTTTAAATATAAATCACATCATAATAATCTCCTACTCAAAACCCTTCAGTGCCTCCCCACAAGGTTCAGTAGGACCACCAGCTTTCCTTCTAGAGGCTACGACACTTTGCCTGATTGGCCCCTGCCTGTCTCTTTGTGATTAAAGATATCAATCTCTTCCTTTACTGTTTTTATTTTATTTTATGTATTCCTTTATAGCTTTGATGAATAAGTTCTTCCTACTGCAAGAACATAAGGACATGCTCTTCAATTTTTTTTCTAATCCAAATGCAATTGATTTTGGCATATGGTGTGATGAAAGCATTCAACTTCATCTTTCCCCACATAGATAAAAATTACCTCGATCCCATTAATTGGTATTGACCCCCACTGGAAATCAGATTTCTGTGAATGGGTCTGCTTCTGGATCTCAATTCTGTCTCATTGGTCTACTCTTTTATTGATCTGAACAAACACTGCATTATATTAATGATTATAACTTTACAGTAACTTTGGTGTCTGATAAGGCAGTTTCCCCCATATCTTTTTCTTCTGCAGGGATGTCTTGGTTATTGTTGGATCTTTGGTTTTTCACATACATTTCAGAATTAGTATTAATTATAAATGAGGATTGATTCAAACCATAGTACTGCATTGAATTTATGAACTATATTGGTTATAAGCTAGTATCTTTACAAATTGAGTCTTCCTATTCATAAATATGGTATACCTCTCAATTTGCTTCTCCTAATTAATAACTCTCCATAGAGTTTTATAATTTCACCCATAATCTTTTGACAGATTTATCATTAGAGCCGACTCATTGGAAAAGACCCTGATGCTGGGAAAGATGGAAGGCAGGAGGAGAAGGGGGCAACAGAGGATGAGATGGCTGGATAGCATCACTGACTCCATGGACATGAGTTTGAGCAAGCTCTGGGAGTTGGTGAAGGACAGAGAAGCCTAGCAAGCTGCAGTCCATGGGGTTGCAAAGAGTTGGACAAGACTTATCGACTGAACAACAGCAATAAAATTATGGCTGACAAGATTTTATAGCTGTTAAAAGTAGTATCATTTTAATGTATCTTCAAGGTGTTTACTGCTGGCTTCTTTATACTGATTTTAAATCAATCGAGTTTTTGACATTTCAGATCTCATAATTTGTCCATAGTTGTTTTTTTCTGAATTACCCTGTAAGAAATTAATGTGAAAATAATGCGCATGTCATTTCTTGCCTCCTTTTTGGTTCCTCCTGTTTTCTGTTTACTTTCTCCTTTTGTCCATCTCTTCTCGTCTTGCCATCTCCCGCCCCTCTCTCTTCCCCCCTCCCCACTCCTTTTCCTGGACCAGTCAGGATCTCCAGAAGGATGTTAAACAGAAGCGGTTACAATATGCAGTATTGTGTAAAACATGATGTTGAAGGAAACTTCTAATATTTCACCATTCCATGCTGCATTTGTGGAAGATTTTTGGTAGATCCACTGTATCAGAATAATGATTTCTAGCTTCCTAATCATTTGGCTTCCCAGGTGGCTCAGTGGTAGAGAATATGCCTGCCAATGCAGGAGACACAGGAGACGTGGGTTCGATCCCTGGGTCGGGAAGATCCCCCGGAAAAGGAAATGGCAACCCACTCAGTATTCTTACCTGGAGAATCCCATGGACAGAGGAGCCTGGTGGGCTACAGTCCATGGTTGCAGTTGCAAAGTCAGACACAACTGAGTTACCGAGTTCTCACGTAATACTGTTCATTATGAAGAGACCTGGAGGGAATCTGCTGGGAATCCACATCTGTGGAGCTAGTCTCAATGTTGTCCTCAGAAATGAGGAAACAAACACCTTGAGGAGAAACCGCATGCCAACTCAACGTCCACTCTCTTTGGTTCTGCTTTCTCGGCGTTAATGGCCCTTCAAGTCCTAGCAGCTTTGCATTCTGAACACCAACCGTCCTGCCTGTGGCAAGCCTCGGGCTGCCACTTTCTGTCCGTTTCCACACCCATGGTCACAGGGCCTGAGTCAGCAGATACTCCAGGGGGGAAACAGCAGCTGGAGAGAAAGGACTCTCTCCTAACTGCTTGGCCCTTCCAATCCTGGCAACCTTGACTCTCGGAGGCTCTCAGACTACTTTACATTTTATTTTACCCAGCTTCGCAGTTCCTCCCCGCACAGGTTATCCTGATAGAAAATACTTCTTCACTGCCACAAATGCAAATCCCCTGCAAGGATTCTTTTTTTTTCCCCCAAGAAATGTACCAGGTGGCGTATTTTCTTACTTAATGGAAATGTTTTTCTGTTGGCTTTAAACGTGAAAGATAATTTGACACAGAACAAAATTCTTGGTTCACAAACACCTTCTCCTAAAGATTCTGTAGATGTTGCTCCATATTCTTTTTGCATTTAATGTGTCAGAGGAAAATGCTTAGGTGATTCTGATTTTTGTTTCTTTGTAACAGGTGTTAAAATTAATTAATGTTTCCAGCAAGACACCAAAAAGAATGGTATCAGTTACAAGGCAATGGCTGCATAGATTTTCTGAGTGGGTGGATAATAAGGAATTTCACAACTGGAGCCCTCCCACAAACAGGATGGGAAGTTGGGATAAATTGAAAGGAGGACATTTGCGTGTGGGGGTGGGGAGGGGAGGTGCCTTTGGAGTGTGAGTTCCACACTCTCTCACCTCAAGTGTGAGTAACTGGGGGAGCTCAGTGGGACCTCAAAACCCCCGAGATGCCACCTATCTTGAGATTAGGCAACGCTTTCCACATTGCTTTCCATAAATGTTTGTATATTGACCATGTCTAAAAATTCATATCATATGGTCTCAACTAAATGAGGCATGCACAGTAAAAATATTTTAAGAAATCATACCAAAAGGATTATAATGTGCTTGGAGTCTGGGGGATTTTTATTTTTGTCTTCATTTACTTACTTATTTTCCAAAACATGTACATACACGTTTTTATAATTAGAAATCGTGTTTTTAAATATCTAAGTACAATAAAAAAATTTTTACCATACACCATGTATGCTATGTATGTATGCATGTTTAATACACAATTATGTAAAAAATATTCATACGGCAAAAAAAAAAAAAAAACCCAATCCTGGACAAACCTTTCCCCCTCAAAAACCGTGATGTTCTCTGGCTAGTGATTTCTCCGTATATATCTGTGTTTTTATGTAATAGGCGGCGGCGGAGGGCTTCAGGAAACAGCGGTCCCACGCCTACAGTGGGTCTACCTGCTCGTCAGGGGGTCTGAGGAGCACCTGCCGCGTTCTCCCCCGCCCC
>CM035296.1:45751013-45787511 GCA_020226075.1 Hydropotes inermis | reverse complement strand
CGCTGCTCTGCGGTGCGGTGTGGTCTCGCCTGCAGCCCGCAGCGCCCGCGGCGCGGGGATGCGACCACAGGCCGAGCTCGAGGTGCGCTCGCCGCTAGGGCGACTCAGCTGACAGGCGCGCGCTCCCCGCGCCCCTGCCCGCCTGCCCCCCGGCCGCCCCGCTCCAGGAAGCCCCGGCCCGCAGCTGTGCCGGGACATCAGAAGAGGAGAGGGACCAGGCCGCGCAGCGGCTCTCCCGGGCAGCAGCAGCGCGGCGGGGCGGGGAGCGGCGGCCCCTGGCGCAGGCGGGTCCCAGCGCGCCCCCACCCCGCGCACCCGGGACGCCTCAGACCCGCAGCCAAGTGAACTGCGACGAGAAATGCATCCTCGGCCCCCTCTCACCCGCGGCCCAGAGAGGCGCGGAGCGGAGGCCGGGGCTGGAGGGCCGCGCCCCGCGATGCTCAGGGTGGGGGCGAGGGCGGGGAGGTGTAGGCCCACCCGACAGTCTCTTCTCCAAAGGACCATGGGAAGCGCTCCCTGCGCCCCACGACCCTCGAGTGTGTAACTGGGCCCCCGACCAGGGCCTGTTCCGCTGGCCACCAGCTCCCGCAGCCGCTGCGCCCGGAGCGCACGGCCCCTCCAGGCGCGGGGGTGGCCGGAGCCCGGCGGGTGGGGCAGCCCCCGGGGCCGGGCTGGCGAGGGGCCAGCGCCGCAGGTTTCCGGAGGCCGCCGCCGCCCCTACCATCTGCGCACCGCGCGGACAGCCGCTGCGTGGGCCCCCGGCGCCGGCCTCCCCCGCGCGCTGCGGGCCGGCCCCACGTCGGGGCTGCGGGGAGGGGCCGCCCGCCGGGCTCGCTGCCCCCCAGACTGGGCATTTCTAAGTCGCTTCCTAAAGTCACCCTTTACACGGCTGGTCTGCTGCGGGCCGCGCAGCGCCGTGGGATGCGACGCCCTGGCCCCGGCGGGATGCGCCGCGTGTCTCCGCCGTCTCGCGGTGGAATCCGCGGCAGCGATCCGGGATGTTCGGGATCCAGGCCGGGCCCGCAGGGCGCGGGCTCGCGGGCCAACACCGCCATCTGGCGCTCGTGGGCAGCAGGCGCGGGCCTTGCCGGAGAACGGCGGGGTGACGTCAGGGTCCGCGTTTGCTCTGGAGCGGGCTCTGCGGCAGGGCCCGCGCCGCCCGGAGTCCTTACCGCAGTCTTGCAAAGGAGTCATCGTGCCAGAGGCTTCGCCAGAGCACCCAGGTTATATATATCGCCACTGAAACGGCCCTCTTTGACTGCAGTCTCTTCTAGGGCTGCTGGATTTCAAACTGAAACGGACGGAGAGATGAAAAACCAGCCTTGCCTCACAGCTCCGAAGCCCGCTGTCTCCCAGGCGTGGGCCAGTCAGTCCCCCGCGTGGTGACCTTCTCGTCGGGCCTGGGCCGAATCGGGGGGCAGTCAAGGAAGCAGCTGAGAGTGTCGCCTGGGCTTGAGGTAGGGGGCGGAGAGGAGAGGAGACCACGGGGAATCCTGGTCCCTTGAGCCCAGCCAGCCGTTCCTTCTCCCAGGACTGCAGGGCACACGCCTCGCTTCCCGAAACGCTGGGGGCAGGGTCTCCCTCCAGCGCATTCTGACCCCTCCTCTGTGCTTCCCCTCTTTGCCCCTGACCAGAACCCCAGCTGACATCCTCAGCTGCTTCATGTCTGGCACCCGATTCGGCCAAGGCTCAAGGAGAAAGCCTTCCCTGACGGCTTCCCTGGTAGCTCAGTTGGTAAAGAATCCATCTGCAAGGCAGGAGAACCCAGTTCAATTCCTGGGTGGGGAAGATCCGCTGCAGAAGGCACAGGCTACCCACGCCAGCATTCTTGGGCTTCCCTTGTGGCTCAGCTGGTAAAGAATTCGCCCGAAATGTGGGAGACCCGGGTTCTACCCTGGGTTGGGAAGATCTACTGGAGAAGGGATAGGCTACCCATCCTAGTAGTCTGGCCTGGAGAATTTCGTGGACTGTATAGTCCAAGGGGTCTCCAAAGAGTCTGACAAGACTGATCGACTTTCACTTTCATTCAATGAGAAGGTCACCATTCTGGGGACTGATTGGCTGGAGGCAAATTTAGGTGGTTGGCCTTGGGAGCGCTCCCTGCAGTTGAGTGCTTTCAACATCTGTTGATTCCTGCAGTGCAGACACACCAAATGTTTCCTTCTGATCTTCAGCTCTTGCCGGTACAATACTTCACCGTGTGAAAAACAAATTCTCCCATCTTCCAGCGATGAAGTTCCCCACATGGGCGCTTCCTCCATGTTGCTCTTTTGCCTTTAGAATGTTTGTATCATCTCTTACCTTCTCTTTCTCCTGTATGTCAAGGTGGAGGCCTGGGGGGAGGTGGGGGAGTCCTTTGTCTTTTTCCAAACCAAACACCTACTTTTACCTCTAACGTGAAAATACTAGGCCCAAACAAAACAGGAAGGAAAAATAACTCAAAAGAGAAAAAAATCAAGAAGCTGAAGGAAACTTTAAGAAACTATCAATAATATTCTCAGGTGCATGGGGGAAAAAAAGATATTACATACCTGAGAAAGGGATGCTACAAGAAAAGGAATGTTAGGAAGAAAGGGGGGGGGGGGGAAGCCTCTTGGAAATTAAAAGATATGGTTGAAACAATGACATATTCAAAGGAAGAGTTCAGATCACACTCTAGGGAGGCCCCAGAAAGTTGAAGAAAAAGGCGGAAAGATACATGATTAAAAATTAGAAACATAGCAACCACATAAGTCAGAGGCAAAATCAGCTACATGATTTGAAAGGCTCAGTGCAAGATGGGCGCCCTTGTTTAAAAGTGACTAGGATGTTCAAGGGTGTTAAAGCCAACATGGGACAGGTCCAGTGGACACAGTCCTCTGGACCCTGCCCCATTCCTCACAATTCAGGGATGTCAGGAACCTATGGCGGTAGGAGTCCTGATCTGAGCTTTGAACTACAAGAGCACTGCCTGTTAGACTGTTCAGGGGTTGGCGGAAGGCAAGAGGGCCGTATCGGCCCCGGGGGCTTGAAGCTGAGTCATCCAAAACAAAGCCTTGCTGTTTAGTCGCTCAGTCGCGTCCAACCCTTTTCGAGCCCATGGACTGCAGCCCGCCAGGCTCCTCTGTCCATGGGATTTCCCAGGCAAGAAGACTGGAGTGGGTTGCCATTTCCTTTTCCAAAGGATCTTCCCAACCCGGAGGTGGAACCCTTGGCCTCTTACATCTCCTGCATTGGCAGTCAGGTTCTTTGTCACGAGCACCACCTTGGGAGCCCTTGTAACATGTAGTTGCTAGAAAAATATGTAAATGTAGCCGTGTTGTATGTTCATTGGATAGCACTGGTCTGAAGAGATTTATTACTGAGCCAGTCAATAACCTAGTTACTTCTATATTTTGTTTCTTTCTTTCTTATCACAAGGTCTCAGGACCGCAGGCTTGGCCCTGGCTGTATCCTTCAGAGTCCAAAATAGGAAACAGAAATCACATTAGGT
Organism: Hydropotes inermis; assembly: GCA_020226075.1. Taxonomy (NCBI): domain Eukaryota; kingdom Metazoa; phylum Chordata; class Mammalia; order Artiodactyla; family Cervidae; genus Hydropotes; species Hydropotes inermis. Next base: position 45,784,039 of record CM035296.1, on the reverse strand, counting down.
ATTTTGAAAGGCTGGAGATTTGCTATGGGGAGTTAGGTTGCCAGATTGTTATAAAGGCCAGAACAGGAAAACAGGAGGGCGGCAGGTCCTGAAATCCAGAGCTGCGGAAAGCTGCTGCTCCCTCTGCAGGAGCCAGAGCTCCGGCGAGCCCACCCCACTCCCCTGCGCTGCTCTTCAGCAGCCCCAAGAGCTCACGGCAAGCTCAGACCGCCCCAGGCCAGAGCCTGCCCGCCTGGAGATGCGGGTCGTGTTGCGGCCGTTGGCACGCGGCAGCAGGCAGGCACCGTCCACCATCACTGAGCTGCCGTGAGAAAGGGCCTGCCAGAAACATAATAGCCTCGATCTTCTCACTCCTTCTAGCTTCTGCGGATGCCTCCAGCTGGCAGACTTAAGCAGCATTCGGCTGGTAATGGAGTCTGAAAAAGGTAGTTTGCAAGCTTCCAGTCCTGGAGGTGAGAAGGAAAGGAAGGTAGACTAAGGCACAGAGGTTTCCTATAGAATCTCTTCTAGATGCTGAAACTGGCAGATGTGGTGGAATGTCCCGGGAGGGAAGTCTTTGGCTGAACGGGAATGAACTATTGATGCCATTGTTCAGTCGATAAGTCGTGTCCAACTCTCTGAGACCCCATGGATGGCAGGACACCAGGCCTCCTCGTCCTTCACATCTCCCAGAGTTGGCTCAAATTTGTGTCCATTGAGTCAGTGATGCCATCCAGCCGTCTCGCCCTCTGCCACCCACTTCTCCTCCCACCCTCAATCTTTCCCAGTGTCAGGATCTTTTTCAATGAGTTGGCTCTTAGCATCAGGTGGCCAAAGTACTGGAGTTTCAGCTTCAGCCACAGTCCTTTCAATAAATATTCAGGGTTGATTTCTTTAAGGATTGACTGGTTTGATCTTGCAATCCAAGGGACTCTCCAGAGCCTGAGAGTCTTAGTGACACAATAGTCTTACTGATAGCGACAGAGAAAACTAAGAGAGCAATAACAATGTAAAAATACACCAACTATAAACTGCAGGAGAAGCAAAAAGTTCTACAATAAAGGAAATATAATCACGGTGCTTGACTAGGTTCATCTGTGAATTACATGTCTGTGGTCAGAATAATATAAATTCCTAATATAAATTTACAAAAAATGATATATAATTTTATTGGGATGATGGGGCATGTAAAATAGGCAGGTGTGATTTGAGCTCCAAATCTTCATCCCCCCCATGGTAGAAATTCAACACAGAAAAGCAAATCTTGGAGAGAAAATCAAGATGTAGCAGTACAAGATGGTCATGTGTGTGTTTGAAGCTTTGTCCTCAAGGAAGCAACTGAATAGTTAGAACAGGAAGTGAGGATCCAAATGAGGATGAGGCAATGACACTGTCCTTTAGGGTGATAAGCTCTTGGGAATTAGATCCTTTGTTTTCCTTTTAAAAACAAAATTTAGCATTTTTTTTATTTCATATATAAGGAAACCTCCCCACCCCCAACCCTTCACTTTTCATAGACTATGCATTGTACACACAAATTTATGGTAATAATGAAAAGAAAATGCAATTACTGTCAGAGTTAAGCAATGCTTGACAGCCCTGAGTGGCATGATTTATTTATGGAAGGAAAGTTGACTGGGCAGGAACTAATTATTATCTTTAGCTAATATTCTTTACCATAAATTCATATCAGCTTAATTGTACTTTGGGTGAGCAACTGAGGTTACAAATATGCAGGATTCTGTTTCAGACTACCTTGCCATGACAAGACTGTTAATTAGGCAACTTTGAAATCTATGTTAATTCTTTGCCACTAAATTGTATCTGGAGTATGACATTTACCGCTCACCAAATGTCCACTTCTTATAATCAGGTAGGTCTGTGTGGCATTCTGGCCAAGAGGCCATGTGTGGGAGTGATTCGAGCCCCTTCTAAATGGAAGCATTTAGGAACCAGGATTCAACTTGCCAGCCCTCTGTCCCCAACGTTGGTGATTGTTGAGAAGAGCGTTCTGAGGTGGTGGCAGCGTCCTGTTGCTGAGTCAACCCGGGGAGACTGGGTACCCTGAGAGTCACCCATCATCCAGTGCCCCTTACATGGTTGAGAAATAAGCTGTTACTGTTTTTACCCCCTTGAGATTTCAGCATGCATGTGTCACTGAAACATAGTCCAGTCTATCTGACACAATGTTCTTTTGATACGCTGTTTATAGAAACCACTTTCTAATCCACCATTGTAATTAAAGCATGATTCTGATGGGAGCAATGGGTCTACGCACTCCCCCCTCCACCTCGCCTGACCGAGGCTCCTAGGATGACTTTCTTTAAGGTGGTCGCAGGAGGAGGAGGAGGAGGAGGAGGAGGCAGGTGGTCACGTGACGGATCTTGGGTCTGTGTGACATTACCTCACCAGGGCAGGAGCTGGGCCCGTGAAGGAGCATCCCTGGTGTTCTAGCTGACAGCCCACCAAGGAAACAGATACGAGGGGTTAGACTGTTTAGACTGAGTCAAACATTTCAATCGATCAATCAATAACATTAATTCAAAGCCTGCTGAGTTCAGTGTGTTGAGCCAAACACAACATCAGACTGAAATGAGGGAGAGATGTGTTTGTTTCCCCCAACACAGGAAAGAACTGCTGCGAGAAAGGAATGCTCAATGTTCCTATAAAACAGCATCTCAACAAATACCCAACAACATACTTCAAATTTCCACGCCCCTGGGTGTTTAGCTAACTTGTTCCTTGATGCTTCATCTCAACTACACTGTAAAAGTCTGATTGCAGAACCTATGGCTCACCTGTTTCTTTTGGATTTTTTTTTTAACTTCTGCAGAATCCATGGTAGAACCTGGTTCTACTAAGCGCTTCCCTTATGGAGTGCAGTTTCATCCTTGTGGGAGCTCATGGAGAGTCAGGGCAGGAGTGGAAATCTTGTTTAAAAAAATTTTTTTAATGTAATTCCAGGAGATGGGGTATGGGTGAAATGGGGAAAGGGGGTTGAAAGGTACAAATTTCGGGTTATAAAATAAATAAGTCATGGGGATGTGATGTACCATATGGTGACTAAGGGGAAAAAAAAAAGTAATTCCAGACTTTTGCATTAAGTTCATGGGCTATTTGGTCTCCAGTTCCAATTTATAGTACACTAATTATGATTCATTCAGCATCATAACAGCAGACTGGGGCCCACACACATAGCACCAGACATAGCCAGCTACGCCCCAAGCTGTTAGAAAAACACCAGCTCTGAGGGAGGGCTCCTCGATGTGAGCGCTCCTGACTATTCCTGAGGAAACACTGAATGACTCATCCGCTCCCCTCCAACACCTCCAGCTCACCATCCTGTGCTGGGTCCATCTGGCTTCCCAGGGCCAAAATAGCATCCTGAGATGACTGTCCCAGCGTGTACCAGAATGGATAGACAGGATGTCGAAGCCTCTGCAGAGGCCCTCGGATGATTTTCTGGAACAGAAAGTGCCAGCAGTTCTTTTCTGCACTGGTATCCTTTGCTTGACCCTGGATACCAAAGGTCCTCAACTCATCCCATCTGCTCCGCCAAGTCCTTCTGGGTGCATTGTTTTCTGGCAACAGTAAACTCTGCCATATGTCCAACAGATGTGGCATTGCTCGGGGACTTCAGCCTGCCTCCCCGGGCGCCCCTCTCCAAGGTTGAGTGGATTGCCACCATGCAGCATGGTGAAGAGACACTCCCTTGAAGAGCATAGCTGCATGGCTTCTCATTCCCACGCTGGTCCCCCGACTGAGGAAGCTTATACCCTGGAGTCCAGGGTCTGTCAGCGCCCAGCACGCACAGACCAGGTGCCAAAGAACAGAGCAGGCTCCAGCCTCATGATGTCCATGCAGAGGGAAGCCCAGGGAACCTGCCTCTTGACTCACGCATTCTCTGCGCTCAGTCGTGTCTGACTCTACGACCCCATGAATCGCAGCACGCCAGGCCTCCCTGTCTATCACCAACTCCCGGAGTTTACTCAAACTCATGTCGATAATGAGTTGAGTCAGTGATGCCATCCAACCAGCTCATCCTCCGTCGTCCCCTTCTCCTTCTGCCTTCAGTCATTCCCAGCAACAAGGTCTTTCCCAATGAGTCAGCTCTTCGCATCAGGTGGCCAAAGTACTGGAGTTTCCGCTTCAGCATCAGTCCTTCCAATGAATATTCAGGACTGATTTCCTTTAGGATGGACTGGTTGGATCTCCTTGCAGTCCAAGGGACTCTCAAGAGGCTTCTCCAACAGCACAGTTCAAAAGCATCCATTCTTCGGCGCTCAGCTTTCTTTATGGCCCAACTCTCATCCACACATGACCGCTGGGAAAACCACAGCCAGGAGCCCGGCGAGAAGCTGCAGAGCAGGCTGATGGCCACTAGGGGGCTCCCTGCCGGCATCTGCCAGCGCCAGCGGGCTTAGTCCCTGAAGATGTCTGGTAAATTACACAGGATTGATCAAACTGTTTATTTCCTCCTTCCGCAGATGTTTAGGAAGCAGTGATAATGTGACGATGCCAAGTGAAGAGGAGTCGTCATCTGTTTAACGGTCACGGGCTTTTGGAAAGGAACTGAACCTGCTCTGGCCACAGTATGTCATCCGGGCGAAGGAAGTGGGCAGCGAGGCAGCTCCCGAGAAGGGCAGGCGGGCGGCCCCTCTCCCAGAGCCAGGAGCCTGGGCGCCCGCTGCCCCAGGAGATGCCGCGCCTCCCAAGCATCGCTCCTCTCGGAGGGCTAGGTCTCCTCCTCCTCCTCCTCCTTTTGAAGTTTTTATTGAGATCGGTGCAGATTCACACGCGGCTGCGAGATGTAATGTTGATGCTTCACATGTGCTTAACGGAGTCTCCCTAACGGTGACATTTTTCTAAATTGTAGTACAATATAGCAACCAGGATATTGACTTTAATACAACCTACTGATCCTATTTAGATTTCCCCAGTTTTACTGGTACTACTGTGTGTGTCTGCCTCTATGCAATTTTATCACCTGTAGATTCAGAAATCCACAACCAGTCAAGACACCGGGCCTTTTTATAACCAAACCAACTCACTCCCAAGCCTCTGGCAACCGATAATCTGCCCTGCGTTTCTAAAATTCTGTCATTGCAAAGAAGATATGAATGGAATAATATAGTATGGTTTTTTTTTTTTTTTTTTTTGCTCAGTATAATTCCCTGGAGATTTATCCAAGTCACAGTTTGCATGCACTAGCTTGCTTAAACCATTCACCTACAAAGAACATCTGGGTTGATTTAAGATTTAGCCCTTAAATGAAGTTGTCGTGACCGATAGTGCAGTGTCGTTCATATTGCTGGCTACTGATGTTGACCATTTTCACGTGCTTCCTATCTAATCACCTGGAGAAGGAAGTGGCAACCCACTCCAGTATTCTTGCCTGGAGAATCCCATGGACTACAGTCAATGGGCTTGCAGAGTCGGACATGACTGGGCGCCTAACACTCACTAATTGTAAATCCTCTTTGGAGAAGTAACTCTTCTTGTCTTATGCCCATTTTCTAATTGGGTTGTTTGGGGTTTTTTGACTGTTGCATTTTGAGTACAGTCAGACACGGCTGAAGCAACTTACCACAGCACACACGCATTCTTTTTCAGAATAGTTTTTATGGCAAATTCAGTTTCTTTAATCAATTCAATTCAGTCGCTCAGTCGTGTCTGACTCTTTGTGACCCCATGGACTGCAGTGCACCAGGCCTCCCTGTCCATCACCAACTCCCGGAGTCCACCCAAACCCATGTCCATTGAGTCGGTGATGCCATCCAACCATCTCATCCTCTGTCATCCCCTTCTCCTCCTGCCGTCAGTCTTTCCCACCACCAGGGTCTTTTCAAATGAGTCAGCTCTTCGAATCAGGTGGCCCAAGTATTGGAGTTTCAGCTTCAGCATCAGTCCTTCCAATGAACACCCAGGACTGATCTCCTTTAGGATGGACTGGTTGGATCTCCTTACAGTCCAAGGGACTCTCAAGAGTCTTCTTCAACACCACAGTTCAGAAGCATCAATTCTTCTGCACTCAGCTTTCTTTATAGTCCAACTCTCACATCCATATGTGGCTACTGGAAAAACCATAACTTTGATTAGATGGACCTTTGTTGGCAAAGCAATGTCTCTGCTTTTTAATATGCTACCTAGGTTGGTCATAACTTTTCTTCCACGGAGCAAGCGTCTTTTAATTTTGTGGCTGCAGTCACCATCTGCAGTGATTTTGGAGTCCCCCAAAATAAAGTCAGCCACTGTTTCCATTGTTTCCCCATCTATTTGCCATGAGGTGATGGGACCAGATGCCATGATCTTAGTTTTCTGAATGATGATCTTTAAGCCAGCTTTTTCACTCTCCTTTTTCACTTTCATCAAGAGGCTCTTTAGTTCCTCTTCACTTTCTGCCATAAGGGTGGTGTCATCTGCCTATCTGAGGTTATTGATATTTCTCCCAGCAATCTTGATTCCAGCTTATGCTTCTTCCAGCCCAGTGTTTCTCATGATGTACTCTGCATATAAGTTCAGTAAACAGGGTGACAATATACAGCCTTGCCATACTCCTTTCCCTATTTGAAACCAGTCTGTTGTTCCATATCCAGTTCTAACTGTTGCTTCTTTACCTGTATACAGATTTCTCTGGAGGCAGGTCATGTGGTCTGCTATTCCCATCTCTTCCAAGGAAATTAGAGATACCAAGGGAACATTTCATGCAAAGTTGAGCACAATAAAGGACAGAAATGGTATGGCATTAACAGAAGCAGAAGATATTGAGAAGAGGTGGCAAGAATACACAGAAGAACTATACAAAACATATCTTCATGACTCAGATAATCACCCAGGCCCAGACATCCTGGAATGCAAAGTCAAGTGGGCCTTAGGAATCATCACTATGAACAAAGCTAGTGGAGGTGATGGAATTCCAGTTGAACTATTTGAAATCCTAAAAGATGATGCTCTGAAGGTGCTGCACTCAATATGCCAGAAAATTTGGAACACTCAGCCTTTTTAGTGGTTATAAGTATATTCAAGTTATCTATTTTTTCTTGCCTGAGCTTTGGTGGTTCATTCTTTTCGAGGAAATTGTGCATTTCTTTCAAGTTTTCAAATTTTCCAGCATAAAATTGTTCACAGCACTCATTTGTTGTCTTTCAAATGGTTGAAGGATCTGGAGCAATATTCTCTGTTTTATTCCTGGTGTTGGTGCTGGGTGTCTTCACTCTTTCTATTTTTGTCAATCTTGCTAGACATTTTTCAATTTCATTGATTTTTTTTCAAAGAACCAGTATTCTCTTTCATAGGTTTGTTCTATTGTCCTATTTTCCATTTTTGTTCTTTATTATTTCCTTCATTATTCTTGGGTTTATTTTTCTACTCTTTTTCTGGTTTCTTGAACTATGTATGTAGATTATTGCTTTGAGATGTTTCCTCATTTCTCTTGTGAACACTTCATGCTATAATTTCCCTCTCAACACTGCTTTAGCTGCACCTCACATTTTTTGGTTCCTGGTGTTTCCTTTTTATTCAGTCCTGTATTGTTTCTTAAATTTCCTTTGAGGCATCTTCTTTGATGATGGATTATTTAGAAGTGTGTTGTTTCATCTCCACATGTCTAGAGATTTTCCTGTTGTCATTCAGTTATCAATTTCTAGTTTGATTCTGTTAGGGTCAGAAAACACACTCTGCATAATTTCAATTCTTTTAAATTCGCAGTCCAGTGGTTAGTACTCTGTTAAGACTGCCAAGGGCCCAGGCTCAGTCCCTGGTCAGGAAACTAATATCCCACAAGCAGTGTGGCTCAGCCAAAAATAGAAGTAAATTTTCTGAGATCTGTTTCATGGCCCAGAGTACGATGTATCTTGGTGAATATTCTAGGGGGGCTTAAAAATCTGTATGTAATCTCTAGTCTGTGGATAGAGTGTTCCATGTATGTCATTTAGGGTCTGTTGATTGATGGCATTGACCAGATCTTCTGTTTCCCTGATGATTTTCTGTCCACTCATTCTGTCTGTTGCTGAGAAGGTGAAGTCTTCAGCTGTAGTTGCAGATTTCTCTGTTCCTCCATTCAGCTCTTTCAGTTTTGACTCATGTATTTTGAAGTGCTATTCTTGGCGCAGACCCCTTTGATATCATAATGTCTCCCTGGTGGATTGACTGTTTTATCATTATGCAATGTATTCTTTTTCTCTAGCAATTTCTTCTTGCTCTGAAGTCCACTTTATCAGAAGGTAATGTAACTACTTGTGATATCTTTACTAACACTTTTATGACATATTTTCCCCTATCAGTTTAATTTCACCCCACATCATCAAGTTTGAAGTGATGTTTTTGGAAGTAGCACATAGACCCTCTTCCAGCCTCTCCCCTTCAGGACTGGTATATTTAGATCATTTACAGTTAAGGTAATTACTGGTTAGTGTTTAAATCTGCCGCTTTTGTGATAGCAGGTGACCCAGTGCGTGTGTGTGCTAAGTTGCTTCAGTCCTGTCTGACTCTGTGCAACGCTATGGACTGTAGCCTGCTAGGCTCCTATGTCTGTGGGATTCTCCAGGCAAGCGTACTGGAGTGGGTTGCATGCCCTCCTCCAGGGGATCTTCCTGACCCAGGGATCGAACCACATCTCTTATGTCTAACCTGCATTGGCAGGCGGGTTCTTTACCACTAGCACCACCTGGGAAGCCCAGGTGACCCAGAGCCCCCACCATAAACCACTGTTAGCAAAGACTCTCTGATGTGACCCAAGGTCCCCAGTAAACAAAGCCACTTCTATCAGAGAAGCTAGTCCAGAGGCATAGAGTTTACCTCCCAGGAGCCAAGGGCAAAGGCCAGACCTTTCTTTCGGTAAGCATCATTCTTTACTACACAGTTTGCAAATTGCAAAGGATAGTCCATGAATGTACCTGTATTTCTACTCTTTCCATTAGTCCCTCTTCCTTCCTGTTGGTCTTTGAGCCTCCTTTGTATCATTTTGTTGAAAGCATTTCCATTAGTCAGCCTTTAAGGGTGGGTCAGTTGCAGCATGCTCCTTTGTCTCAGAATGTCTTTATTTCCTCTGCATCCCTGAAGGATAGTATCACCCGATAAAGAATTTGATTGACAGTTCTTTTCACTCAGCACTTGAAAAATATGATGCCACTTCCTTCTGGCCTCTGAGGTTTCCGAGGAGAAATCCACTCTTACCTGAATCAATTTCCCCCACAGATAACATGTTGTTCATCTCTGACTGCTTCCAAGCCTTTGTCTTTCATTTTGAGTTTAATTGTGACAGATCTCTGTGTGGATTTCTTTGGGCTTATCTTGTTTGGGGTTCTCTCATCTTCGTGGGTCTGAGGTTTTTGTGTCTTATGCCAAATGAAGGGAGTTCTCAGGCACTATTCTTCCAGGCCTCTTTCAGCCCACACTCTCGCTCTTCTCAGACTCTGATGGTGCAGATGTTGAATCCTTTTTACTGCCCCATCATCCCTGAAGCTCTGTTCATTTATTTTCTGCCTGTTTTTCTTTCTGTCATTTATATGGGTGAGCTTTATTGTTCTGTGCTCAAGTTCACTGGTTGCTCTGTCAGGGAAGAGTGTTCCCCTACTGCTTGTGGGAAGGACTCCCAGGGGTCCGCTGAGGATGGTGGGTGTCGTCACTGGGACCCCTGTTGGGTGTAGGGGAGGGGTCAGCCCTCCCAGGGCTGCCTTCACTGCTGGGCTGGGCTGGGAAATGCCAGGCCGGGGTGGTCTTCTCTTGGTGGAGGGGACATAAGATGTCTACCTCTGTTACTCCCCCAGTCCCAGGACCCTGAACAAATTTCTCTTCTTATTCCTTTCAGAATTTTCCTTTAGTTTTCTGTTGCATTATTTCCAGGGTTCCTAGTTGTGCTTCCATGAGGAAGAGCACAGAGAAAAGAGGATCCAGCTAGTCCTTGAAGTGCCCCCTCCCCAGTCTGGGAAGCCTACAGAGGACCGAGCAGGGATGCCCCAAAGTCAGCTCGAGGGTCTACAGGTTTGAGGAGCCGCTGTATTTGTGCAGATGCAGGGGGCTGTGGCCACCCTTGGAAAAGATGAGGTTGGGGAAAGAGAGGAATTAGACATGGTCCAGTGGCCAAAAGGCTTCCCTGGTGGCTCAGACGGTAAAGCGTCTGCCTGCAATGCAGGAAACCTGGGTTCGATCCCTGGGTCGGGAAGATCCCCTGGAGAAGGAAATGGCAACCCACTCCAGTACTCTTGCCATGGGAAAATCCCATGGACAGAGGAGGCTGGTAGGCTACAGTCCACGGGGTCGTGAAGAGTCGAACATGACTGAGCAGCTTCGCCTTCACTTTCAGTGGCCAAATAGCACAGTGGGACCCGTGGGCTATTGTGATAAACGCGTGAACCACGAGAGCATCAGGGAAACTCCGGTCAAGCAGGGGAGAAGGAATTATCACTATCGGGCTTCACTGTTTACAGACACGGAAACTGAGGCTCATGCAGGTGAGAGCTGGGCCTTGGAAATGGGTCTGCCTGTACCTAGAACTCACGTCCCCATGGGTCCAGACCTCTGATTTTTTTTTTTTACACATATCTCTTAGCAGTGGAGCTAAATTGGCCTTGCTTCTCACTTTCAGAATTCTCTCCTTGTTCAGACTTGGCAGCATCCAATGTGTGTACTCAGTCACTCGTCGTATCTGACTCTTTGCAACCCCATGTCCTGTAGTCCGCTGGGCTCCTCTTGTCCATGGAAGGACAAGAATACTGGAGTGAGTTGTCATTTTCCTCCTCCTCCAGGAGGTCTTCCCAACCCAGGGATCAAACCTGCATCTCTTGTGTCTCTGCCTTGGCAGGCAGATTCTTTACCTCCAGCACCACATGGAAAGCCAAAACTCCAACTATGAGAAAGCTCTAAACGTTCTCTGGAAAGATCAGGGATGAAGCATCCTACATGAGCAGAATTAGCCAGGCCCCTTCTCTTACCCTGCCCATGTGGACTCATCTCTCTAGTCCTGTGTGGGGCCCAGCCTGGGCGGAGCATGGGCTCCTCCCCACTGCCCACCTGCCAACCTCCCCCTCCCTCAGGGAGGGTCCTCACCTTGGTAGATGCAGGTACATAAATGTGGTCAGAGTTGGGAGGCACCTGGATGGCTCAGGGTAAAGAATGCACTAGACAGGTATGCTACAGTGTTGGGAAGAAAAAAGAGGCTGGCCCTTAAAGCTCCTTTGTTTTGTTCCCTGTAGTTCAGCCCTGAAAAAGGCTGAAATGCACAAAGACACATTCTCCTCCATTCTCATCTCCACTAAGCCCAAATTGAGACATTTATTAGAGCTGAATTTAAAGTTTTTTAAAATCTCTTTCATCCTAAAGGGAAAAACTCCTGGGTAGCTGGTGTGCCCTGTAATAATGGCTGTAATTAATCTGTTGAGGTCTGTGCAATGCAGTAGACAGGGCGACGGCTGCTCCTTGGCTTTGCAGCCTGCGGCTTCAGGACAAAGACTGCAGGATGGAGAGCTCACAGTATAGCAGAAAACCCAAGGGCCACCTTCTGTCAGCTTCTCTGCGACACCCTCGTCTACTGTCTCCCATGGACGTCAGCTTTGGGGGGAAACGTTATGTCAGCTTAGGGGGGGATATCAACTCTCCCAAGCTTGGCTATAAATCTTGTATGGAAAATTGAAGACAAAAAACACATTTCTTTTTCATCGGTCTCATTTGTGTAATAAATGCCTCAGGGACTCACAGCTCAATCAATGCTTCCAATCTCCTGAAATTAAATTATCTTCTTTTCATGAGCGAGATAAAAATGATTGAAGTAGGTGGAATAATTTGGGTCTTATCTTAGCATTATTGACTGAGTGGCATTACCATCAGTGATTTTTTTCCCCTCCTGTGTTATTTATTTCAAGAATTACCTGAGATTGCTGAATATATATATATATATATATATATTATATTATATATATATATTGCTGAATACACACACACACACACACACACACACACACATATGTATTGGGCTTCCCAGGTGGCCCTAGTGGTGAGGAACCCTCCTGCCAATGCAGGAGATGTAAGAGGTGCAGGTTCAATCCCGGGGTCAGGAAAATCTCCTGGAGGAGGGCGTGGCAACTCATCCAGTATTCTTGCCTGGAGAATCCCATGGACAGAGGAGCCCATAGAGTGGAAAAGAGCTGGACATGACTGAAGCAACTTAGCATGCCCGCACATATGTATTATGTCACTAAGGAGTATGCTTGCAAACCAGCCATACTCATTAAATAGAAGGTGCTGTCATTTATCTCTTGGAGTAGAAGTGGAAACTTGAGGCCACTAGTCTTTCTTAAGTGAAAGTGGATTTAATCCCCTCCAATTCAGACAGGTCATACTAAATATAGAGCATTCTTACATAAGTCATATAAACACCCAAATCAGAACTACAAAAGAAATACAGAAAAACACCTCCATCCTTTGATAAGAATAGCTTGCCTTGGAATGTTTTAATGCTTTGTGTGTTATACAAATGTTTACTTGGTAATCACTACATGCTACACTGAAGGCCAGTTTTTATGAACAGAAAGATGGATAGCACAGAGACCTGATATCCCACAAGTACACATAGAAATAAATACTGTTAACAGAGTGTAAATACTATAGTGGAGCTATATAACTGGCCCTGAATGGGAGAGTTTGGGATGGGGAAAAGCCTGAAGGACATGTTTTCTAAAGCAGCATTGCTCAACACAAGTTTCTGTGATGATGAAAATGTCCAGTTTCTTCACTGTCTAAGATGACAGCCACCAGACACATGTGGCTCTTGAGCACTAGAAATTTTTAGTTTTATTTAATTTTCATCAGTTTTAATAGTGGCTCCCATGTTGGATAGCACAGTTCTGAAGCAGCAATTCTCAAACCTGAGAGCCATCTAATGACCTTCTTGGATCTGATTTAGCAGGGATGCGGCCTAAGAATTTGCACTATTACAAGCCCAGTGACTCTGATGCTTCTGGTACAGGGGTTCTCACCCCAAGAAACACTGTTCTAAAGGTCGAGTCGTTGGAGGTCAGAAGACTGTCTGCCCTTTGCCTGTAGACTTGCTGTGAGCAAACGAAGTCAGCTCTGTGACCTTCATTGGAAGGGCTTATCAGTGTCTTCAAGTTGTCATAATTTGTAAAACTTGTAAAACCCAGGTTGGTTAAGATCTCCATCTTCTGCTTTGGCAAACTCTCCATCATGTTTCCCCATTCTGTCCAGAGTGTGGAGGGACCAGTTGCATTTGGGAAGTGGTGTTAAGGGCGGATTGAACTGGACATCCCCTTGGTTGACTAACTGGGATATATTTTTGTGGTTTTCAGCCACTAGCATGTATGGAGTTCCTGCAGGTGGTTCTCGTTCAGGAATTGCGTCCAGGAATTCTCCAGCCCTCTGCTTGCCTGTCAGCGCTGAGCAGTTTAGAGCCTGGAGGTCATTGCCTTATAGGCTCTCCAAAGCATCAGACAGAAGTATGTAGGTCATGGGGGAGAAACAAGGTTTGAAATGGAATCTGTGGGAATTGTTTCTTATCATCCGACATTTAAAATTATAAGTGGGAGGTTCAGTAGTCAAAATGGAAACTCTTGCCTATAGAAATCTATTTGGTGATTCAGTTAATACACTTATTCACAAGACATCCCCTTTTTGTTTATTAAATTTCTTTTTATAAAGAGAAAGATGTTTTCAATAAAGCTTGAAAAGACTATTTTACCACTAAATTTGCAAGAGGTTTTGAAATATATCAATCAAACAAGTGAAAAATTTCAGAGACCTGATTTGGATATAGAAAAAAGGCATTTATTTTGCTCATCACTCAATTTATTTATTAAAAAACCAAGAGAAAAATCCAGCAAAAAATTAATTGAATATAAAACAAAAGCCATAAGTTGAACAATGTAGTAATCAGTAAGAATTATTCTGATATTGAGAAGTAAATTCTAGCAATTTTGTTTCTTTATATTAAACCAAAAGTAGTAATTCATTAAGAGGAAATAATGCATTTTGAGTGGAAATAAAGAATAGACTCTTTAGGTTTGATAATCTGATTAATGAAAAGGAGTCCATTCTACAATGAAAATGGGAAAATATTTAACTCCTACGAGTTTGGCACAAACCACAGATAGTAGAATTGACAATAACCTAAAACACATAAGAAGCCACTAAACCAAGGCCTTGGTGACAAAATGATTTATGAGTGTTTCCAATGCAAACATTTTTTTAAAGAGATTAATCAGTGTATAAAAAACCAGAAAAGTCCTTTAAAGAGTCCTTGAAAATCTACTGTATAGCTCAGGGAACTATATTCAGTATCTTTTGATAACATGCAAAATAATTGGAAAAAGAATATATATACAAGTATAACTGAATCACTTGATGCACACCTGAAACATTGTAAGTAACTATACATCAGCATGGAGAAGGAAAGGGCACCCCATTCCAGTATTCTTGCCTGGAGAATCCCATGGAAAGAGGAACCTGGTGGGCTGCAGTCTGGGGAGACACAAAGAGTTGGACACGACTGAAGTGACTTAACAAATACTTCAATAATTAAAAAAAAAAGTCTCACCTCTGAAGCTATTTCTCAAAAAAAAATAAATAAATAAACAAATAAATAAAACAGAAAACCCTTTATTGCATGAATGAAACTCAATAGATGTTTTCCCAAATTTGACAATAGCCCTAAGACTTAACCAGTAACAAACTGAGAAACCACATAATCATTTTTTGCAAACTAGCAATAGTTCAAAAAAACCTGACCAACACCAATCAACAATGCTGGAGGAAAGTCTAAATTATCTTTCTAGTTAAGAGTCAATTAAAACGTTATTTTTACAAATTTTGCACTGTCTTGCTATTTGTTGACCTTTAAAATTTAATGATTTCATTATTTTAAATTTAATGATTTTAAATTTAATGATATATTGAAATAGTCAATGTAAATATTCATTTTTATTTACAATTTTGCTAATTTTTTCTTAAAGAAGACCTGTAACTTGTGAGTTTTAGGCTCCACAAAGCCTGGATTTACTCCTGTCCTTCTCCAAGTATTTATGAAGTGAGTTGGGAAAAACCTCTCTAAGCAAATGGACGGAGGAAATGGTTTCTTTACTCTCGCACCCCCAGCGCCCAGCACATGTTGTTCGGTCACTCGGTTGTGTCAGACTCTTTGTGACCCTGTGGACTGTAGGCCGCCAGGCTCCTCTGCCCATGGGATTCTCCAGGCAAGAATACTGGAGTGGGGTGCCATCTCCTTCTCCAGGGGATCTTCCCGACCCAGAAATCAGACCCGAGTCTCCGGTGTCTCCTGCATTGGCAGGCGGGTTCTTTACCACTGAGCCACCAAGGAAGCCGACCTAGCATGTAGTAGGCCTTTCATAAAAACTGGTTAAAGGACAAATGAAGAGTGAAGCTATGAGCAAAACTGGTGAGTGATTACCCCAGCCGGAGCTATACCATCAGGAGGGGAGACGGACTGGTGGAAGGCAGAGCACACCCTTTGACGCTTGCCCCTGGGGTGGGGAAGTCACAGGACGGATGTCAGAGGAGAGAGATGACAGGGCGAGGTCACTGGGACACGTTTATGGAAACGTGGCTCCGAAGCAGAGGAAAGGAGAGAAGGCTGGGGAAGGCTGGGTCGGGCCAGGGATGCAGGTGGGAACCCACGGGACCTGCTTGAAAGGGGCAAGCCAGCTGGTGAAAGCAGCAAGGCTGGACAGGAGAGTCTGAAGGGCAAGCTCAGAGCCGCTTTGGGATAATTAGCCAGGAAAGCCAAGGCGACCCAACCAAGGAGCTTGGTTCTACCCTGAGGAGAGAAAAGACCGCACGATGGGTCTGTCCTTGGGGAGACACGTGTGTGTGGAGTTCAGAATGTCTCGTCTCCACGGCAGGAGGAGGTCTTGGAAAGAGAGACCCTGGGCAAGGAGACCAGAGCAGAGATGATTCCACCAGCTCAGGAAGCGGGGCGCACGGTCCAGGGCTGGGGAGACGGGGTGAAAACAGCTGAGGAGGTGTGGGACCGAGACACAAGACACAGACTAGAGGCTGCTGGGGGCGGGGGCGGCGATCTCCGTTTTAACGTTGATTGAACGCCTACCATAGAGCGGACGCTTTTTCATGGACCAGTTCACTGACTCCTCAAACTCTCCTGAGATGAGGGAGACCATCATGCTCAAGACACAGGTTAGGGAAGCAGGGCTCAGGAAGAGACAACCCTCCGTGCCAGGCAGCCAGGATTCGGGGTGGGCATCTCAGGATCTATCCCTCTCAGGCCCGTGCTCCTTGCAGACCCCACACGGCCCCGGGGCACAGGCAGAGGGCAAGTCAAGAACAGCTTCTGACTTCGCCCCTTGGAGGCTGAAGACCGTCTGTCAGAGAACGGGGTGGTGGGGGGGCGGGAAGATCCAGGGAGAATCTTCTAGAGGCATATTTCTACTTGAACAGCTGGAGGACAGCTTCTTTGTCCTTGTTCTCCCAGCCTGACAAGTATTTTGAGCCCTGAGACTTTGAGAGAATCACTCTGCAGCTGTCCCTGACATTTTAAAATCTGTTTCCAGTTTGAATTAAGTGGAATCTTCAGTCTTGGATGTGAAAATTGTTTCAAAAAATAAATAAATAAGGTTGCAGAAAGCAGTTTATTTCAGCTTTTCTTCCTTGTTGCAACTGACCTTCTAAATAAAAATATGTGATACAGGCAGGCTTCCCTGCCCCCCGTGAGGAAAGTCTGGGGGATCTAATCTAAAGCCATCCAGGGCTGGGTGGCCCTGTATCTGCCTCCCTGAAAGGGGTTTGCTCTGCCTTTCCACCCGTGGCTGGGCCATGGACACAAAGGAGGTTAAGCTAATAAAATGTGAGTTCTTTTTGCACATGTGTGTTTTCCAGTTTCTCCAACTGTCTGAAGCTCCATCCTTGGGGAAATTTTCAACACTGGTGTATCCTCAAGAGAGATTATTTCTCCTGTTTGGTAAAGGAGAAGCTATTTATGTATTTCCACAATTTGCATTGCAACAAAGACATGTGGATTTATTTAAATATTTCCTGACAGGGCAGCTTTAACATGTTATATTAATCTGCCAAAGACAACTCATTACAGCTGCAGAAAAACATCCCCTGCTTACTCGCAAGAAAATACACACACACACATTTACAAAAATAAAAAAAGCTGATCAGTTTAAAAGTTGCTCTTGCCGTGGAAAATGCGAAAATTAAAGAAACACAAAATAGTTACATCAGAACAGGAAGCTGACTGGAGACCCTGCAGATATTCTTTATGTTTTGAGGAAATAATATTAAAAATGAAAGTAATGATCTCCACTTGCACCAACTGGTTGAACATTACCTTTAAATTTTCGTTTTAAATTGATCAAATGCTGTGTAGTCGTTGTAAAAGACACAAACGCTGTAGAAACACACTTCTGGACTCTCCCTCCTTCACGGCATACCACAGATTATTGGACTGCTGTGATGATTATATATGTGACTTTCAGCATAAGATTCATAGTATATATTCCAAGGATACAGCGTTCACTTCTTGCTCAAACAATACAAGCTTCTTGACCATTTCCCTAGCTATATCACAAACCTCTGTGTGTGGCTTCCATCTGGGCTATCACATTGTCCACTTGGGCTTTGGGGCAAAAGAGGAATCAATGCCAATACACTGATATTTATTCTGCTCATTATACTGTGAGTAACCAAGTCCTTTGTTTCTGACCCTGAGTTTCACATCTTGTGCCCACATCCATGAAACAGTAACAGCTAAGCTCCTTAGCTTGCAAGGAAGGTAAAGTCTGTGAATCTTCACAGTTATTAACAATTGTTTAAGAAAAACATGCACTATGAAGTTTATAACATATGTAGAAGTTAAATGATTGTGATAGAATAAACAATGAAAGAGATCAAATGGAAATGTATTTATTGCAAGTTTTTATGGATGCATGTTATAATCCCTAGAGCAATGCTGTCTAACAGATATATACCATAAACCAGAAATGCAGGCCATATATGTAACCTTAAATTCTCTAGCTGCCACATTGGAAACATAAAAAAGAGGAAGTTAATGTTAGTATTTAACTCAGCATCTTCAAAATACTATCATTTCAACATTCAATCCACATAAGAAATTCAGTTATGTATTTTACATTCTTTTCTTATACTAATTCTTTGAAAATGAGTGTATACTTAAACCATCAGCATAATCTGTTCGTTTTAGCTCCATTTCAAATGCTAACATAGCTAGAGACTAACCTATTGGACAGCATAGCTCTAAAACCACCACTAACAACAAGGAGATGGCTGAAAAGTGGATAGAGATAAAATGGAATGCTAAAGAAATACTGTATCAACCCAGAAGAAGTCAGGAAAGAAAAGAACAGGCTGAGAAGCAATGGCACAAATGACACATTTGGATATCGCACACTAATTCTTCACCCCCAGGAAGGAGGAAAGGAGCGCATGGAGGCTCAGGCTGTGCAAAGAATTTTAGTCCTAAACATGCCATCGATAATCTCTGGGGATTTAGACAAGAGACCTCATCCTTCTCAATTTGCATGTATTTCTTTATCATGTAGTTGTATCTGTTTATGGCAGTAATAAGTGTTACATTTTAGAAAGTGGATTTGGATGTTAGCCCCAGATTTGAGTCTGGACTTTGCCCTCATGTGACTTTAGGCAAATTGCTTAATTGCCCTAAAGTTCAGTTCTTTCTTCTCCATAATGGGCATTATATAACACCTACCTTAAAGCCACATAAAACACAGTATCCATCATTTTTGAAGCCTTCAAGAATATTAAGTTGTTTTATTATTATTATTAAGCCAACTAGGACCATGAACTATGGGTTAGACACCATTCAAGGCAGTGATGACTCAAGGTGAATGGCAAAGTCTCTTTCTTCAATAGAGAAGCCAGACACCTACCTGACTGCCTACTAACATGGCTATTATGAGGCTATAGTAGGAACACAGAGAGATGCATTAAGGTAAAAACACGTGTTCCTTATGTCAGTGTTCATACTGCGATGGGAAACCTTTTTTTTTTTTTTACAAAATACAGTATCCAGGGAGCCTGGAATAATCATGAATAAAGTTCTGTTCTGGTCATTATTTCAAAAAACTAACAGACTTTATTCTACAAGTGAATGAGGAGTAAATTATTCTCCTTTAAGACTTCCCTGATGACTCAGTGGTAAAAAAATCTGTCTGCAAAGCAGAAGACCTGGGTTCAATCCCTGGGTCGGGAAGATCCCCTGGAGAAGGAAATTGCAACCCACTCCAGTATTCTTGCCTGGGAAATCCCATGGACAGAGGAGCCTGGCGGGCTACAGTCCATGGAGTTGCAAAGAGTCGGACACAAATGAGTGACTAACACTTTCACTTAACTTAAAAGAGCAGTTTCTATTTGTTCACTAGGAAGCTCCAATCTTCTGAATCTTACTATTGGGAACTAGTATTTTATTGATATTTTTCTTCACTAGCATCCTTTTACAAAAGCACTGTGGTCATTCATGTATCTTACCTAGCCCCTAGTTTATAAAGTCAGAGTTAATCTGTAAAGATTACCAAGTTTTTTATGCCAAATATGTAACAAGAACTTTTTCACACCTACTCAATCTAGTTTTGTTTTCAAGCCTGAAACATGGATTTAGCAAGATTCCTTTAATAGATGAAAGACTGGGACTTGTGAAGGTCATACAATGGTCTGTGGTGGGGCCAGAATGTGGATGAAGGTCAGCCTGATTCCACCCGCCCCTTGTAACGCTTCCTCTCCTGGTGGGTGCTTAGGAGAGGTTGAGCAATAGTATTCCCAATTTGTTCAGAGTATGAGGAATGGGTCACACATCTTCAGTTGCTCTTACCAAATATTTGAAGACTCTCCAAGCAAATCATATGCTCCAAGCTACAGTAGCAACGGCAGCAGCAACAGTCTGGGGCCACAAGTGGCAAGAGTGGCAGCCAGAGCGATACCCCTGAAGAATTCTCTACATGACTTTTAAGTTGCGTGCGTGGGTTCTAAGTCACTTCAGTCGTGTCCGACTCTTTGCAACCTTATGGACTGTAGCCCACCAGGCTGCTCTCTCCATGGGATTGCCCAGGCAAGAGTACTGGTGTGGGCTGCCATGCCCTCCTCCAGGGAGCTCTTCCTGACCCAAGGACCAAACCCACATCTCTTATGTCTCCTGCACTGGGACGCGGATTCTTTGCTACTAGCACCGCCTGGGAAACCTGACTTCTAGTTTAATCACCTACAATTACAGAGAAATTATTCATGTTAATATAATATCTTATATCCAGAATTCTTATTTTTCTATATTACAAGCACTAAATATTTCTATATTTTCTTAACAGTCTGTGTCGTCCTCTGGGCAAACCTAAGTCTCAAACAAATCTCGTGGCAGGGTCTTCCTTACCTGCACCAGCTCATATAGCCATTTACCCCAGAGATAAAGAGCACAGGGCAAAAAAAGGAGGTAGCGGTTAATGTTTGTTGATTGGATTTTCATGAAGATCGAATTCAGCAGCCTCTTACTTTCTGTTTCTCTTATGTAAATCTGACATTCATCATAGAAAAATAGGCACTAGACATACATGAGAATGTACAAAGGAATAAATACACATGACCAATAATAATATCAAAAGTGTTTAACTGTACTAGTGCTGAAATAAACATGAATAAATCGAAGGAGAAACCAATATTTATCTACTAAATCAACAAAAACCATTTAAAAATAATATCTCATTGCTGAGGGGATCATTATACTGTTTCTGGAAAACTGAATGATAGGATGTATCAAAAGCCTTAAAATCTGGTGATTCTTCACCTTGCTGTGCCCCTGAACTATTATACAAATCAACTATAATCCAATAGAAAATATATATATTAAGAAAAAAATCTGGTGATTCTTTTCACAAAGCATTTCACTTTTAGGCATTTACCCTGAGGAAATAATAATGGCTGCACAAATATATAGAAAGAAGAACATTCATGGTAGTAGTATCTCTCATTATGTTGCTGTTAACAACAGTCTAAATGCCTAAAGTGTAAACTGATTAAGTAAATCATGATCAATCCATGCAGTAGAATACTATACAGTTACTAAAAGACATGTCATGGAAAGTGAAGTGAAGTCACTCAGTTGTGTCCAACTCTTTGCGACTCCATGCACGGTAACCTATTAGGCTCCTCTGTCCATGGGATTTTCCAGGCAAGAGTACTGGAGTGGGTTGCCGTTTAAGGGATTGTAGATGACCAGTGTAAACTCTGTAGTATATTACGGTGTGTGTAGCTTGTACGCTGTGATTGTGTGTGTGAATACCAAAGAACATCTCACAAAATGTCAGTAGTGTTTATCTCTGGATGCTGAAATTATGGGTGATTATTTTTCTTCTTTGTCCAGCTTCCCTGCCCCATCTCCCTGCAGGGGAGATCCTTCAATTAGGATGTATTACTTTAAGAATGAGAAAAAGAAACTGTGATGTATTTTTGAGAAACGATGACATCACACTTTAGCTTCTTGGGGAGCCCAGACTCTCAGGCAAGGGCGAGCTCTTGCTTTGCCCTCCCTGGGAGATGACTCACTAAGTCCAGAAGTCCAGTCTCCAAGGCCAAAAAAATGAGCTTATTGGGTCACACCCATCCTCTTTATTTCATCCATTCAGTCTAAAGTGTTTTACTGAGCACCTGCTCTGTGCTAGGCATTAGGGGTACAACAGTCAGGAGGAGAAGAGAGAGAGAAAGGAGAAGGGATGAGGAGGGAGGGAAGAAGAAAGACTTCTAATGTACTGTGAGGGACTCTGACCTTAACCACGTGGGGACCAAGAGCAGCGCTGCGAACCAGCCCTCGGGTGCACAAGCTTGTTCCGGAGGGAGCTGCCAGAGGTGGCAGAGCTGAGCTCTGAGGGAAGCTCAGGCATTAAGGTGAGACAGAGGGATGAGCAGCCAGCGCAAGGTAACAGGACAGCCTGGAGACTCGGGCTCCAGAGGGAGCAGGGTTGCTATAGAGACAGAGAGGGCGGGGCCAGCAGGGGTTGGAGCAGAAGGGACCAGGCCACCCGGGGGGGTCTTGTGGCCACGTTCTGGGGCCCGCTGAAGGGCTCTGGATCTGAGAGCGGCCGGGGGATCCTAGGAGACCCTAAGGAGCCCCATCCCGGGCGGCCGCGGGCAGACATGAGCGGGAAGAGAGATCCTCATGCAGTCACCAGGAAATCACCTGGTGATGCACAGACTGTTTTTAAGTGACTTCATCTTTGACTCCCTGCCAAGAAGTCTCCGATCTTAAGGTTCAAAAGCTCGAACAAAGGAAGACCAGCTTTTTGAGCGCGAAGTGACAACGCAGGGCTGTGGCTTCCTAACACAATTAAATTCTAGGTGAGCAGAGGCCACAGCCGTGGAAAGCATGGTTTTGCCTGGAAAGTACAAAGTGCCTTTTCCCCGCTTTATTCATCAATAACCCTACAATCGTAGCTGACACATCCAGGCTTCAAAGAGAAAGCAAAGAGCTCAGTTTGTGAATATTAAGCGGCTTGCCGAGAGATGGTCTGACCCTTACGTTTCAGCGGCATCCAGTGGTGACAGAAAAGGGGCCTAACGTTCTTTAGACCCCTTCAGGGCTGGGCAGCTCACTGGCCACCTTCTGCGGGCTCTCTCTTCTGAACTTTCAAGGGCCTGTTTTCCATGCAGACTTCACATTTCTAGTGGGGAAGAGATTTCTTCTAATGAGAAGGCATTTATGTCCATCCATTTAGTCACCTGCCATGGGATGCAGGGCCTGGCTTTGGCTGAAAAGAAATGTCTGCAAACTAGGTTACTGAGACTCAAACTCAAAGTTACTCAAACTTTTGAGCCTAGCACATAGCATTTCTCCCCGTGTCTGCTTTCTTCTAAAAATTTAAGTATTAATTTTTTTTAAAAGGTGGGGTCTCACACTTCCCTAGGGGTGACCCTCCCAGAGGCCTGAGAGACTGTGGGAAGACGCTACTGAAGACCCTCGCTGGCTGGCACCGACCCTACGAGATGCACATGTTGCCCGCACGACCAACAGCAGATGTGAAGAGTTAAAGAGCAAAACGTCACGGCTCAGCCCTGGAGTGGCGGGGGTCGGGGGTGGGGGGGCACTAAACGGTGTTACACCGGAAGTAGCAGGGCTTCCTGCCGTCTGCACCGGAGAAGAGCTGCGCTCAAGTGAGAAGAGACCAGGCCTGTCCCCTCCCGCCGCAGGGTGGCGGGGACCAGGGTCAGCCCACAGCGGGAGGGAGCGAAGCGGCAGCACTCCAGGAGGGGCAAGTATCGCCCAGTACCACGAACACCGGAGCGCAGCCTCCGTCGAGTGCAGTGGGCCGTGGAGACGCACTGGCCTGGAGCCCTGTGTCGTCAGCGCTGCCGGCCCGCTGTCGGCACGTGAAGTGCGTTAGCGGCTTACGTCGGCCGGAAGCCCCATCCGTGCACCGCGGAAGGGCAGTGTGCGCCCCAGGCTGGTCCGCGTTCCCCAGGGCGCTGAACTGCTGTGGGGACCATAAGCTGGGGCCAGCGTGAAACCCTGTCCTGTTCTCACTGCGCGCGCACGCCTTCCTGGGGTGTTTAAGTCTCTAGGGAACCCGTGAGGGTCACGGGGTGGCGAGGAAGCACCTTGGAATCCAGTCCCCGCAGCAAGAACTCCAGCATCCAGGCCGTCCTGAGACGGCCCTGGGCTCGCCCCACCGGCCGCCGGCGCTTGCTCCCCCGCAGCGGCGGCCCGTCGGCGGCTCCCGCCTCGCTCTCTTCCCCACCCCTTCTCTGTCCTTGCCCTCACGCTCTGCAGCAGCGCCCGCTCACCTGCTGTCACCTTACCTTCTCCTGTGCGGCGTCGCCCTCGCTCCGCTTCTGTCGTTGGACTCTTGCCCTCGGTCTCCCTCTCATCCTTCAAGTCTCTCCTGAAACATCAGCGTTTTCTTAAGAGCGCGGGCACTGACAGCCACCCTGAGAAGAACATTCTTCCCTGGCAAGAAAAGAAACCCACCATCGCCAAGCAAACCTCTGTGGAAAGAAAGCAGCTGGCGACAGGGAGGAAGAGGGTTATTTAAGAGAGTAGAAGGGAAATCTGAACGAGACAGAACAGTGCAGGGTCTTCAGCAGGGCGTGGTCCAGGGCCTGGAAGTCAACCCCAGAGCTTGGTGGTATAGTCGGTCACTATTTACATACACATACTATTTACATGCACATAACAATACATACATGTAACATAGTTACATACACGTAAGGACAGAGGATGAGATGCTTGAATGGCATCACCAGCAGGAGTGGGTTGCCATTTCCTTCTCCAGAGGATCTTCTCAACCCAGGGACTGAACCTGCGTTTCCCGAGTTGTCAGGCCGATTCTCTACCACTGCACCACCTGGAAAGCCCCTAGATGCCAAAACAGCCTCTGAATGATGACTCTTTTCATGGCAAGGTCCTTTGACTTACACAAGTCTGCAGCCCAGTCCTCAGATGAGCTGGCCTCCCTCTTGGGGCTGCTCATGGGGCATCTCTCTGGCCTGGCTCCCCTGGTCCTTCACCTGGTGGGTGGGGCTGCTCCCAGGGGTGGAGGGGCGTGGCCTCAGCTGCTCTTTACCCTGACTGTTCAGAGCCCTCTCAACGAGGAGCCCTCAGAAGCCCCTAGAGAAAGCTCCACGTCCCTGTCCTGGAGTCACTGCTGGTCGCAGGCTCCCAAGGCCCTCAGCTCTCTCCTCCTCAACTCTGTTCACAGCATGCCACCCTCCTGCCCACTCGGATCCTGCAGAGCGACCTCATCTCTTCTCGCAGAAGTTTACCCCCCTCTCCTCTCCTCTGTGGTTTATCCAGTGGTCATGTATGGATGTGCAAGTTGGACCATAAAGAAAACTGAGCACTGAAGAACTGATACTTTTGAACTGTGGTGTTGGAGAAGACTCTTGAGAGTCCCTTGGATTGCAAGGAGATCCATCCAGTCCATCCTGAAGGAAATCAGTCTTGAATATTCACTGGAAGGACTGATGCTGAAGCTGAAACTCCAATACTTCGGCCACCTGATGCAAAGAACTGACACATTGGAAAAGACCCTGATGCTGGGAAAGATTGAAGGCAGGAGGAAAAGGGGATGACAGGGCATGAGATGGTTGGATGGCATCACTAAATCAATGGAGATGTGTTTGAGTAAGCTCCGGGAGTTGGTGATGGACAGGGAGGCCTGGCGTGCTGCAGTCCATGGGGTCGCAGCGTTGGACATGACTGAGCGACTGGACTGACTAACCTCTCCTCTGGGGCTCAGATTTCCCCTTGGGTTTCACAAAAAGCCAGTGGTTCTTCAATTTGAACGGGTGTCAGCCCCACCTGATGGGCTTATTAAGACACAGTGCCAGCCCCGCCCAGGAGTTTCTGATTCAGCGGGTCTCGCTCTGCCTGCAGCGGAAGAATTTGCATTTCTAGCAAGCTCTTGGTGCAAGTTGTTGCTGTGGTCCAAGAATCCTACTTTGAGCAACTCTGTTGAAAAGCAACATCATTGAACAAAACAAAACAAAAAAACAGTCCCCAAATGATCACACCCTTTCCTCTCCCAAGAAATCCAAAGTATCCATCAATGAAGTCAACTTATTTCACTGGTAATTAAGTTCCACTTACTGCGGAAAAAAAAGTTTTGAAGTTACTTTAATTCTTATTTAAGCCATCAGCAGAAACAGTCAATTTACCCAGTGCACTCAGAGAAATGCTTTTCCTCCCAGGGGAAATCCTGTTCTCTGCAGTCTCTAAAATCTGCCGGCTGCAAAACAGCCCTGACTCTGGTTTCCTTAAGCTAAGGAGGAGATGGGGTTGGGCTGGGGACCAGGGGTGAGCAGCTTCGCTGTCACAATGCAGGACGCCGGAGGACGGGTGCAGGGAGCGAGACTCTTGGCTTTGAATAGGAAGCGGGCCGTGACATCAGTAATCCTGCTGCTGACCCCAACCATCAGGCCTCAGGCTTCCTAGGGAAGCCCTGACTTCTCCACCCCTCCACGCCCTTCCCACTAAGCTGAGCCCAGAAACAGAACCCAGCTCCCCTCTCAGGGCTCTTGCCTGCATCTCCTCTCCAGAGGCCATAGCAGCTGCCCCTCAGAGCACAACCCTGCTCCCCCAGCTGAAGTCTGAATCCTGGAGCGGAAGCCGACAGGGCAAGAGCCTCATTGCAGACCTCAGAGGTCCTTCTGCAGCCCCCAAAGGCCAGACACCACGGGCCGGCCCCAGCCAGACCCCCGGTCCATAACCCTGCATCAGAGCCCCGTTGGGACAGTATGCCGCTGATGAAAAACACGTAGAGGCCTGTGGTTCCGCTCTCCTGAGTTCACTGCCCTACCTGGGGGCAGGATTCTAGGGAGGGTGGGTCTGTACTGGGGGCAAGGCTGGGGAGAGGGGCCACTTATAAGGAAGGGAGGGCTGTGAGGAGGGCGGTGCTACAAGGAGGGCTGTTTGGGGGCCCAGCCAAATGGTCATGCTCTACTTGCTGCCCCCGCTCTTTGAGGACAGAAAGTCAAACATCACCTACCCCAGACCCAGACTAGCCTCTCCTTTTGATTCAGGCTCCAAAGTTTCAGGGAACCGCATTCAAAGGCCACTGCTAGCTGCCTTTCGGCTTCCCTAGTGGCTCGGTAAAGAATTTGGACACAGCCTGCGGTGCAGGAGACCAAGGTTCGATCCCTGCAGGGGGGGGGGGGGGGGTGGAGATCCCCTGGAGAAGGAAATGGCAACCCACTCCAGAATTCTTGCCTGGAGAATCCCACAGACAGAGAAGCTTGACGGGGGGCTATACAGTCCCTGGGGTCGCAATGAGTTGGACACAACTTAGAGACTAAATCACCACCAACTGTTGCTTCTCACAGTGTTTCCCCAGGAGCATAAAATAGGAGAAGTGAAACTGATCATGTCACCCCCTGATGAGGGGGGAGGAAGCACATGGACGGCGCTGTTTATTGGGCCCTGTTATCGTGCTGGTCACACACAGGGTCTCCGCGCCATGAAAGGGTTCGCAGCCGCCCTCCTCACCTGGACTCTGCTGTCCCCCCAGAGAGCTGGCGGGGAGGCCTGGCCCACGCACACAGCCTGCAGGAACGGGAATCTGCAAGTGCTCTACCAGAGCTGCGGTAAGTGCTTTCTGAACCGCGGTTTCTGTTTATGCGAAAGGCAAGGCCCACATGTGTGAGATGCTTGAGCGTTTTGTGGGGGTGGGGGAAGGGCAGGGACACAGTGGCTGAATGGGTAGGTGCGGAGCGGGGAGCCCTGGGCAGGAGACGTGGTCTGGGCAGGAGAGAGCTGGAGAGCATGGCCAGAGGGCCGGAAAAGCACAGCGATTCTCTAGATCAGAAGGAAAAGGAAGATCTGCCTGCAATGCAGAAGACCTGGGTTCGATCCCTGGGTCAGAGAAGAGAGATGGCTACCCACGCCAGTATTCTTGCCTGGAGAATTCCATGGACAGAGGGTCCTAAGGGGCTACCATGCATAACCTCACTAACCTCACAGAGCCCCAAAAAGAGCAGACCGACCTGTGAGTCTACCAAGTCATGAAACCTCGCCAGTTCAGGATCAGGAAGAGAAGGCGCCATCAGCTCAGTTCAGTCGCTCAGTCGTGTCCGACTCTGCGACCCCATGGGCTGCAGCACGCCAGGTTTCCCTGTCCACCACCAGCTCCCGGAACTTGCTCAAACTCACGTCCATCGAGTCGGTGATGCCATCGTGGTGAAGCTTCCATGACCTCCCCCGATTGCTCACCTGGAGCACCGCTCCAGGTTACGTCATTTGCAAGTTGAGTGAAAAGATCATTTACGACAAAGGAGAAGATTCCTGTCCTCCTGATGACACTGCCAGCGTGCCTCTCACAGAAGCAGCAGCATTTATTCATTCAACAAACACCGGCAGCTGCCGATGCCACAGTTCTCTCTAGCTCTGGACATGATAAGAGGGAATGAGCCACGGCTGTTACCCCACCAGGCAAGCATAGACACCAACCAACACTGCAGCCTAGTGAGTAGAGTGCAGGGAGCCGCCGTGGTCAGGGTCTGAACCGAGTCTTCGGAGTGTATGGCTGCTCGCAGGGGCCATCAAGACACCACGGGCCCCGCAGACCGAGGGGCTTCCACAGCAGAGGCTGCAAGTCTCGCAAGGCCAGGGTGCCCGCAGGCCCCGTTTCTCCTGGGCTTGCCGGTGGCAGCCTCCTCCTCCTGTC
Source organism: Hydropotes inermis (assembly GCA_020226075.1). Classification (NCBI taxonomy): domain Eukaryota; kingdom Metazoa; phylum Chordata; class Mammalia; order Artiodactyla; family Cervidae; genus Hydropotes; species Hydropotes inermis. The sequence continues at coordinate 45,755,900 of CM035296.1, read as the reverse complement.
TTCACCTGCTTTGTTCTGTGCCCGCACGTTCCTCGTGTGTCTGCGTCCCTTCTCATGAGGACATCAGTCGTATCGGATCAGGGCCCACCCATTCAGGAAGATCCCCTGGAGGAGGAAGTGGTAACCCACTCCTGGAGTCTTGTCTGGGAAATCCCATGGACAGAGGCGCCTTGCAGGCTACAGTCCATAGGGTCGCAAGGAACCGGATAGGACTGAGTGTCTGGGCACATACACACACATTCAGCTCATAAAGAGGGCCTGAGTAGGGAGAAATGAGCCCAGTCTCAGGGTTGCGTGTTGAATGAAGATGAGAGGGACTGGCTCACGAAGCCATGACCTTGTGAAACATGACATCTTGGCGGTAGACGGGGGGAAAATGCTACTCAGACTGTAGGCGGTGGAGAGCAGATGCCCTTTGAGTATCCAGGTCAGCCCCACTCTAAGCTGAGGGGGGCGTCAGTGTTACACCAAGCAGAAGCTGGGCCCTCCGACTGCCGCCCAGGGAGCTGCATCACAGATGTCCAGACTTGACTCTTTTGAAAAGAGGGAACGTTGAAGGTTGAAATACACACACGCCAATTTTGTTTAATGGAGACAAGAAGGAAAGGCCGGGTGCTGGATGTGTTCATCGCCTTCCTCTTGCTCTTCCTTTGGGGATGGGATGCATTCTGCTGGCCTCTGTTCGTTTTGAGGGCTGGATGAGAAGCAAAACTTGAGATGAATGCCCTGCTCGGGATTTGTTTTTCCAGTTCACCCTCCCATAAACGGTTGCTATGGCTGGTCCACCCCTCAGACCAGCCTGCAGCCTGCGTCCAAGCCTGGCAACCACCTCCCCCGCCGCTGCCAGGAGCAGACGCTCCAGGGAAACAGATCGTGTCGCTGCCGCCTGGGGAGAACCCCTCCCTCTGAAGGGGCGGCTGCTCTGTGGAGTCAGTGAGTGACGGCCACAGCCTCGCTCTAAGCACACAGTGGAAGGAACAGTGGAGCTGCAGGTCTGGTCCAAGAGCAGCGGGAGGAGGAGCCAAGCATCAGGGTAAACGCCCCAAAGAAAGGGCTGGACTAGAGATGGTGGGATGTGGTGATGGCTGCAGAGGGTGAGGCTGAGTCTAAGCCATGAGGGAACCTGTCCTCAAGCTTGAGTCCAACCATGTAGGATGATGAGAATAGTGATTACAGCATCTCATGTTCATGAAGGGTATATGTGTCAGGTAAGGGTATATGTGTCACACTAAGTACTTTCTAAGCATTATTTTTACTTACAGATGTGTAAACTGAGGGTGCATGCTAAGTCACTTCAATCATGTCTGACCCTTTGCCACCCCATTACTATAGCCCACCAGGCTCCTCTGTCCATGGGATTCTCCAGGCAAGAATACTGGAGTGGGTTGCCATGCCCTCCTCTGGGGGATCTTCCAACCCAGGGATGGAACCCAGGTCTCCCTCACTGCAGGCAGATTCTTTACCGTCTGAGCCACCAGGGAAGCCTGGAATACTGGAGTGGGGTGCCGTACCCTTGCATCAGACATGATGAGCAGTGAAACAACAAACAGGGTGAGTGACGTCAGGCAAGTTTTCTGAGGCCACCAGGTAGCAGAGGGACACCTCCAGTGGCACCGAACGGGCAGTAAGTAAATATTTGTGGAGTTAAAATGTATTCATCCCAGGCCCACTCTGAATCACCTGGCGTCTAGAATGTTGTCAGAAGGCAAATGGCGCAGGGGTGGGAGCGGGAAGGAGCGTTTAGGCCGAGGACCGTGTGAGCGAAGGCTGGGGAGGAGGCATAGACTCGGGGGCTGGGGAAGGGCTGGGACGAGGGGAGGGTGAGCAATGCAGTGGGAAGGGTGGGCAGAGCCTAGGGGTGATGGGTGACTATGTGTCAGTGTGGCCAGGGCACGGGATGCCCAGATGGCTGGGTAAACTTCGTGTCCTGGGTGTCTCTGAGATGTTTCCAAAGGAGATGAGTGCTGGACGAGTGGGCTGAGTAAAGCAGATGGTCCTCCCGTTGCAGGCGGGCAGCTCCCGAGCGGTGAGGCCTGACGCCTGCACAAAGGCGGGGGCAGGGAGTACTCACTCTGCCTGACTGTGAGGCTGGGATGCCTGTCTCCCACCTGCCGTCCCCCCCACCCTGGGTCTCAGGCCTTCAGGCCACACCACCGGCCTTCCTGGGGCTCCGGCTCGCAGACGGCAGACACTGAACGTCTCAGGTTTCGTCATCACATGAACCTACACCATGTAACAAGCCTCTTTCTAAGACAGATACGGACATGTGGCATGATCACCAACATGTCATGGCCTGTGCGGGGGTTGGAAAAGAATCTCCAGGCAGGGTGAAAGGAGAATAAAATTTATTAGAGAGGGAGACGCTGTTAGAACAGTGGGCTGGCTCCAGGGAGAGCCAACCCTTTCAAGGGCTAGTAGCCAATGTTTATAGCCTCAAGACAGAAAAAATTCCTACTGGAAGGGTGGCGTTGGGTAATGGATTAGGATGCTGTAGGGTGGATGCTAACAGGATAGAAATGTTACCTAATATGGAGTCAGGAAACTAGCCACTGGCCAGAGGCTCGTGGCAGCAGCTCCTGTGGGTTCGGTCAGTTCCAGAGTCCAGTTCCAGAGTACAGGACTCCACGCAGAGGGCATGGGTTCAATCCCTGGTCTGGGAACTAAGATCCTCTATGATACATGGTGTGGCAAAAGGAAAAAAAAAAATCAATGATCCAGGAAGGAATTGCTGGGAGCCTAAATTAGCCTCATTTCAACAGCCTTAATGTCAGAGGGAGACTCTGGTGTATGCCGGGGTCAGCAGACAGGAAAGTGCTGTCCTGGGAGCTCCTCCAGAGATGGGTCTCCTTCCTGTCTTGCCAGCTGTGGGGGACCGAATGGCTGCACCGTCTCCCCGATGGAGACTCCCCCCTCGGCTACCGCGGTCACTGCACGACAACCTCTCAAGGCGTCACACCTGGGAGGCGCATAAAGACTGTGCTGTGACGGTGCATCCAGGCCTGGGCTTTAGACGTCCTCGGGCACATGGGCCTCCTAGAATCCCCGTACAGGCGTGTTCACATCACATTCGTCCACAGATGTGGAAGAATCAGCAATCAAGGATTCGCTGTCTTCCAGGTTTAGCGCTTCCTTTCCCCCTTCTCTGTTCGTTTTATAATCTCAGTGGGAAGGGGAGATCGTAGGCTAGAAACTGTTCTGAACAATATAAAAATCCTGCAGGTGCAAGAAGGAACTTCACAAGCAGTTACTGGGTGCTGGGCTTAGACCAGGAAGTGAGCAGAAGTGTCTGAAAAAGCAGAAGTCCTGCTCCGTCCAAATGGTGGTGCTGCCGGTGCTGCCGCAGAGAAGAGGGTGACAGTCTTTACAAAAGCAAAAGGGGGAATGAAAGCAGTTGGGGGCCTTTCTTCTGTTAAATCCTAAGACGTTTCCAAGACCAGAGGAAGCCCAGCCTGCACCCCGCCCTCCCCCACCGGCATACCTGCCCAAACGCCCACCAGTGGGTTATTTGCTGTTTCTGTCACACAAAGACTGGAGGTGGATCAAGGAGTGCAGGTGATGGGAAGATGAACTAGAGACTGGGGGATACGGAGCAGGGAGGGGAATAGTGAAAGCAGCACGCGGGGCAGGGAGGTTGGGAACCTTACAACAGGGCAGGCCGCGTGAGGCCTAAGCGCTTGGGGTCGGGAGTCCGCAAACCTCACTCCAGCCCCTGGGCAATCCTGCTTCCTCTCTGTGGTAGTCAATAGGGTGTGAGAGTTGCCTGCAGTGGCGATCACAAGGTACCACTTGGCACTGAGCAGCTTTAAAGTATTCTTAAATCCTGAGAGTTTTGGGGGCCAAGAGTCCAAAGTCGGTTTCGCTGGGTCCAAGGGGAAGCTTCCTAGGAGTTGGGACTTCCCTGGTGGCTCAGACAGTAAAGAATCTGCCTGCAATATGCGAGACCAGGTTCGATCCCTGGGTCTGGAACATCCCCTGGAGAAGGGAATGGCTACCCACTCCAGCATTCTTGCCTGGGAAATCCCATGGACAGAGGAGCCTGGCGGGCTACAGTCCATGGGGTCACAAAGAGTCGGACACAACTGAGCAACTAACATTAGACCATTTACAAAATCAAACCACTGGGAGCGACTTCGCAAAGGGCGGAAGTGGGCCCGTCTCTGAGTGTGGTATCTGCAGGCCTGGGTTGCTCACGGAGAAGCTGGGTGCCCATGGGAGTGGGTGGCGTGTGGTCCAGGACTCCTCCTGCCCATAAATGCCATTGTGGCCACTGCTGCTGTTACTGCTCTAATGGGGTTTTTGGTGAGAGTGGGAGAGCAGAGATCTAAGTTGTATTTTCTGGAAACAGCCATGAGTGTAGATCCTAGTATTGTCAGTTAACATGCCTTGACATCAAGGAGGCAGATTGGGGGGTCAAAAAAAGTAAGAGATGTGTATACAGGTGGGGGGCGGGTTCTCCCCTCCAAACCTCAACCCCAAACAACCGTTCAGGAGAGCAGGTTAACTGAAAGGAAAGGGCCACCCACCCAGGAACTGTGTGCCATCTGGCTGGATGTTGGTTCCTTCTCTGGGAAGCCTTGTGATGCTCCAGAACCTCCCTCTAGGATGTAGAGTAGCTGAGTGAGCATCTCGGGAGCCCTCTATGGTCCTCCAGGGAGCACTCTACAGTCCTCCAAGGACCAAGCACTGTGATACTCACGTGTCTGTCTGGGATCTGGGTGCAACCAGGGGGGCATTCCCGAGCAGCAGGCAGAGGGCAAGCTGGCATTGTGAGGGACCCGCCTCCTTGTGAGGGACCTGCCTCCTTGTGGGGAACCCAACAAGGCCGAGCGGTGCCTCCGTGCCTTCTTGAGATTCTGCGCCAGTATCCCCCGCAGAGCCTCTCCGCCT